>MU551603.1:8257058-8325706 GCA_024362625.1 Silurus asotus
TTACGAAAAAAAAAAACCTTTACAATAACATCACGTGAATGTGCACAGTGTTTTCTGCGCGCTTTTTGTCTTTGCGCCTGGAGCGCTAACCGGAGCGTGCAGAAAAAGCAGCGCGTGCCGCCGCCGGTCCTCGCGATAAGACCGTCTTCTGCTCTAACAATAGCGCGGTGGCGCGCGACTGCGGCCGTGTCGGAGATTGCGGGACTCTGGGCCGCGTCCCAAATCACAGACTTACAGCAAGAAGAAACACACGAAATCATCATAATCTTTACCGGAAGTGGCATGACGATGTTTTTTTTTCCCCCCAATAATGTTTAGTGCAAATGTTTAAGACGTCGCCATTGTGGTGTGTGTGTGTGTGTGTGTGTGTGTGTGTGTGTGTGTGAGAGAGAGAGAGAGAAGAGAGGGGGGAGGACGCAATGCAACTCGCGTGCTTCTCGAGCTACACAGAGTCGCGCAAAACGGAACTAAAGAAAAGAGAGAGAGAGAGAGAGAGAGAGAGAGAGAGAGAGAGAGAGAGAGAGAGAGCAATCGGCCATCGCGAGATCCGGGTCAAGTTCGACTACGCGTGCTCGCGCTCCTGTGCTTTTCTCGCACTTATTTAGCACGCACGCACGCACTCACGCTCGCGACCCCTCCCTCCGGTTTTCCGAGCGCGTGGAACTTAGCAGACACCGCCTAGTGAAAAACATCCAGCACAACTTTCATGCGAAACAAAAAAAACAAAAAAACAGAACCGGGAGAAAACCGCGCGCGCGTGTGTGTGTGAGCGCGCGAGAGAGAATCACGCACGGAGCGGATAAAGATTCCGACGCGCAAAAAAAAAAAAAAAAAAAAAAAAAACCCTGCAGCGCGCAGTTTTCACTCGAGCTCGGGAGGCGCGCGCGCGCGCTGAAACGGTGCGGCGGCGCACCGAACGAGCGGAAAGAAAGCGCGAGCTCCCGGTACGCCGCACCTTGTTTCCTTCCCCCCTCCCGGTGTGTGTTCAAGTGAGACAGTTGGGGCACGCGGACAGTTGTGTGTGTGTGTGTGTGTGTGTGTGTGTGTGCGCCTCGAGGACAACAGAGACAGATAGAAAGGTGTCGTTTTTTTTGTCCTTCCCCCCTCTAAAAACACACACACACACACACACACACACACACACACACACACAGCCACCTTCTCCACCCCGCGCTTGCTCGCGCGGACGCACGCACACACACGCGCGCGCGCGCGCACAGCCGTCACGTTCGCAAAAAACACACACAAGCACGCAACACATCACGCTGAGTATTTTGTCCCCCGAGCGCGTGTAGACGCGGCCTCACGTGTGTTCAAATATAAATATAATAATAATAATAATAATAAAGAAAAGCGGAAACGGGTCGTTGCGGATGTGTCTGGCGCGCGTGTCTCCCCCTCCCCGGTCTTCTTTCTTCCTTACGCACCGTTATGAATGAATTAATTGATTAATTAACGTGTCTGTAAAAGCGTAACGCGCTCGAGCCGCGTGTGTGTGTGTGCGTAATATAGAGTAGTTACCTGCTTTGAGACGCGCCCGTCCTGCGGTGCGCGGTCTGTGCTCGCCGGGAGTCGCTCGGACGCCTGGTCCGCCCCGGTACTCGCCCCGGTGCTGCCCCCGGCGCTGCCCCCGGATCTCCTCGCGGGTACAGCGATGTGTCCGAGGCGCGTCCGGCGCAGGCGTCCTTTCTCGATCTCTCTCTCGAGCACCACTTTGACGCGGTGACGGGTCAGCTTCTCGCCGTTCGTCGCGTGCGCGGCCTGCGTGCCGAGGAAGCCCAGGATCTCTTTAAGCCCGAGCGGCGCGTGAGCCCGGCCGTTCCGCTCGCTCAGGCTCCGCACGGCCGCGACGAGCCGATCACCCAGATCCTCCAACGCCCCGACCGCGGTCTGCGCGACCCCGAGTCGGGGCGCGTGCTGCTTGTTGTTTCGAGCGCTCGTGCAAGTTCGCCGGTCCGGCTGGGGGTCGGGCTCGTGCAGGTCGATGCTCGCGTGGTGGACAGCAGAGTGCGTCTCTTCTCCACCTTCTCCACCACCTCCTCCTCCTCCTTCGACCCGTCCAGCGGTGGCGGGACTGGTCGTGTCACCCGAGCTGTTTTTTCTCCCGTCGCAACTCGTGAAACTGCTGATTCCCTCGGACACCGCGTCTTCTCCTGCTTCTTCTTCTTCTCCTCCTGCTTCTTCTTCTTCCTCTTCTTCTTCTTCCCGTTTCTCTTTATCAGAGCAGCTGCTGCTGCTGCCCGAGGGCTCCTCGCGCTCCGCGGGACCGCGCGCGCCGCTGCTGCTGATTTTGTCGTCGTCGGAGGCGGCATCGTCGCGCCTGGTGCTCCCGGCCCCCGGCTCGACCTTCCGCCGGCATTTCCGCTGCACTTTGGCGGCGTTCCGGTACGACACGGAGCCCTTGTAGTTAACTTTCAGCACAGTTTGCTCCTGGATGAGCTTCTCGAGCTCGGCCCGCGTGCGGTCTGGATCGGAACCATGCCTCCTGCGCACCATCCGGCAGATCCGCTCGAGGTCCGGTCGCGCTTTTCTCGAGCGCAGAGAGTCGATAGTCTCCAGGATCCACTCTCGGTACCGCGGTTCGGACATCGCTGCAAAAAAATAAAAAAAAAAAAAAAAAAAAAAAAAGAAAGAAAGAAAAAAAAAGGTTGTTTGATTTTTGTTGTATTTGTTTGTTTGGTTTTGTTTTGTTGTTTTCTCGACGCACGCGACTGCAGCAGCGGTGCTGGTGACGGCAGTAGTGGGGGGTTTTCCGGTAGGATTCGTGGCCTGGTCGCTGCTCCGCTCGTCTCCAGATGAAGCGACGGTGGAAAAAAAAAAACAGGTAAAAAAAAGAGAAGCAGAGGGAAAAGAAGCGCTCCTCCGCTCAGCTCCGCTCCCCAGCAGCTCCGCTCTCAAACCCCGGCCGAGGAAGAAGCGGAAGCCCCGCTGTACGCCTGCGTTAGCGCTTAAGGTGGACCGGAAACAGTGCGCGCGCTACAGGCTCCGGATTTAAGGTGGAATGGCGGAGCTGAGCTCCCAGAGAGTCTGTCTGTCTGTCTGTCTGCCTTTCTTTCTTTCTGTCTGCCTTTCTTTCTGTCTGTCTGTCTTCTTTCTGTCTGTCTTTCTTTCTTTCTTTCTGTCTGTCTGTCTGTCTGTCGTCTGTCTGTCTGTCTGTCTGTCTTTCTTTCTTTCTTTCTTTCTTTCTTTCTGTCTGTCTGTCTGTCGTCTGTCTGTCTGCCTTTCTTTCTTTCTGTCTGTCTGTCTGTCGTCTGTCTGTCTGTCTTTCTTTCTTTCTTTCTGTCTGTCTGTCTGTCTGTCTGTCGTCTGTCTGTCTGTCTGTCTGTCTGTCTGTCTTTCTTTCTTTCTGTCTGTCTGCCTTTTTTTCTTTCTTTCTTTCTTTCTTTCTTTCTTTCTTTCTTTCTTTCTTTCTTTCTTTCTTTCTTTCTCTCCCCCCCTCTCTCTATCTATCTAGTGATATAGATAGTTAAAAAAATACTACTATATACAGTATATATATTCTATAAAAAAATTAATATATAATATTAATAATAAAATGATACATTAATATTGTAATAAAGAAATAAATAAAGATTTGTGAAGCGTGCAAATTATAATATTTTCCAAATCATATTCCAGGAGTGTATCTGGATATACTATGTTTGATCACAAAGTTTATTTTCCATTAGTTAAAAAAAAAAAATAAAATAATAATAATAATAATAAAAACACAATGCCATTTACCCAGTCAAAAGTTCTTGTGTCAACCCCACCAAGCCTTTTCATCTTTCTTCTTTCTTCCCATTTAGTTTCATCAGTCTGTAGAGATGTCCTCCAGTAGTCTATGAGTCTGTGTAAATTTTATATTATACAAGTCGAGATGAATTTCTCGTTTGTGTGGGTTTCTTCTTAGAGTCTCCACCAGTACTTCTCTTCCTGTCTACATCAGTTCATACTGCAGATTTCTCTTGTCGAAATGTTGCCCCAACTTCTATGCCCAAAAGAAGGTGTGCTGGTGTACGATGAGTTTTAAATAAAAGATTTGCTGTAAATGATGTTTTTTGGAAGCGTGTCTGGATTATCGTCTTACCTTTTCGTAGCAATAAAATAAATAAATCTCTTAGCTTCAAAATAAAAAACGCTTCAAAATCGGAAGTCTTCCTGCTCAAAAAACACCATATAATATACATCAATCAGCCTTAATATTAAATTTAACGACTGGTGAAGATGCCTTGCCATGGCACCTGTGCAGAGTTATGTTTAAAAGGTGGCAGGAGATCAGTCGGTTCTCAAAATTGACGTGTTGGAAGTAGAAAAAATGGGCAAGTTTCCCTACTAAAAGTGGTCCAGGAAGGTACAACCTGCATGGTTTTAAAGAACATGAATGGTATGAGTTTATGTTCTTAAATATTTGTCAGAACCGTGTGTGTGTGTGTGTGTGTGTGTGTGTGTGTGTGTGTGTGTGTGTGTTGTTTGTGGTCATAAGTGTGCATATTCACTCACAAATAGGTGTACAAGTTTACAACCAGTGTAATAAAGAATAATAAATAGTATGTCCATCCATCAGTCTGTCTGACTAACAGAGATACTGATAAATAGAACGATCCTTCGTTTACATGCATGTATGAGGTCAAAAGTATGTGCACCCCCTGACCATCACACCTACATGTCTCATTCCATATTTAACCATTTCACAAAGCAGCTTACAGAAACATATATTATTTTTAAATCCATAATGATGGAGCCAGTGTCAGTGCTGGTGAAGGTGAAACTCCCTGAGACTTCATAAAGAAAAAAACCTTAAGAGAACCCACCCTGATGTAGACACCAGATACCCATTTATTCTAGTTTTACCATTGTTAAAGTGATCAGCTTTTCACTGATGAAAAAAAAATGCTAAACTTATAGCAATCCCACCTCTGTCACTGTTACAATAGCTCCATTTTTCTGAGAAGGCTTTCTACTAGATGGTGTGGACCAGTGGAATGCTGCTGTGGGGATTAGTTATTACCAGTCATCAACAGGAGCTTTGGAGTGTGGAGGTCTGGGGTTCCACTCAGTGTTCCAGCTCATTGTTTAGTGTTCAGTAAAGTTGAATTGAGTTCTTTTACTCCAATCTTAACACCAATACACCGTGTCTTTATGGAGGTCGGCTTTATTTACAGGGGCATCGTCATACTGGAAAGTGTTTGGCAATCTTTGTGTCAAGGGAAACTCTAAAATTGCGGCATACAAATACGTTCTATAAGTGTGTGGAAACATTAAGAGGGACAAACATATACAGATGTGATGGTGATTTAATTGATGCCATGAAAAAAAAAATCAATAAATAAAGATGTTCAGCAATGCTAAACCTAAAATTGTTCTCTTTAAGAAATAATTAGCACTTTGAAGATTCCTGAAAGGCATCATGTGTTTTGGGATTGTTATTTCCCAAAAAGCTTTCATCGATGTGTCCAAATACACTATATGGAGAAAAGTATTGAGACACCAGACATTTCCAGCCGTATGCGTTTCAACCCAAACTGCTCGGTTGCATAGGATGTCTGATGTGGTAACACGAAAGCAAGAAGTTCAACAAGTGGACTTCAGTACACAAAGCTTTGAAGATATATAGAAGCCATGCACCTTTCATCCAGGAGCTTAATCCTGAGAAGAAACTCTAGACAGTGGTGCTTGAAAGCATGTGAACTGTTTCTGAATGAATATGTGATGAAGCATCATTGCAGGGCTTAATGGTAGATCGAGAGAACCCAGTGAAACAAATGAGACTTCACTTAAACTAGGAGGCCCAAACCTGTTCCAGCATGTTAATTCCCCAGTGTACAAAGCCAGCTCGATGAAAATATCATTAACATGGTTTGGAGTGGAAGATCTCCCGCTATAGAGCTTTGACCTCAACCCTACTGAACACCTTTAAATGGCATGAATGTGAACTCTGACCGCACCCCAGGCCTCCTACCCTCACCTACATCAGTACCTGACTTTACACCCATGTGGCTAAAATTTTCTCAAGCACACTTTAAAATCTGGTGGAACATCTACCCAGAAGAGTGGAGGTCATGGTAAGAGCAAATGAGGACTAAATGAGAAATGATAAAAACCAAACAAAAAAGGCCTCACACATGTGGTATTTACACAAGTAAAACTTTATTGGAATGATGCTTGTGGTGCAAAATATCACCAGAGCCTTCCTTCAGTGTCTGGAGAGCTAACAGACTTGAGTATTACAAAATTCAGAACACCCCAAAAAGAAGCCGGTTTCGCTTTACCCGTCTGCTGAGGAAGAACAGACTTTACCAGCTGAAAGAAAAACGATTTATGGAGTTAAAAAATGGGAAGAGAGATACACGCCGATGGGCTCCACTGTAGAAAGATAGAAAGATGTTTGTTTTGGCATAACATTGGAGTAGACCTCTAACAATCATTCAAATGCCAGTCAAATTGCTTTTTTTTTTTTTTTTTTTTTTTTTTTTTTTTTTTTTTTTTTTTTTTTGCTCGGGCACCTGAATGTAAATAACGCACCAGAAATACTAAGTGACTTCATATCTACGGCTGGTTCCTGCACCCGGAGGAAGAGCCGTCTGCGGACCGGTGGGCTCGTCCTTAAACCCGTATCGACCCAAACCTGAACACTATTCACACTGAATAATCGTATTTAAAGGTTCTATAAACGTGGACGTGTCGAAAGAAATCCCATCAGATTCGCTCCAGTTATTCAGCCGACCAAAGAAAATGGGTTTCCGATGGCTTTTATATATCGACTCAAAAATACGCCCACTTTCAAAACCACGCCTACAAGTGGGAATGTTTTCATGCTTTTTTTCAACTCGAACCAACTGTTTATCAACGTCTAAACAGTTCTTTCCACTCTAACGCCACGTTCAAGGCATCACACACACAACGCTGCACTGTGTCGCTCACGTACAAAATGATTCTCGAATCTGAATCGGGTTTTATAGAGTTTTATATCAGCGCTAATGCATCAGTTTCGCTCAGATCGATCAAGGTGTTTACACCATCTAGGCTTTTCGATCTGGTTACTAACGGATTATTTCGTTGCATGTAAATGTCCCTTGTTTTTCCTCTCATGAAAAAATTCCCGATGCCCAAATTTTCATCGACATGCTCACACCTACTCTGTCTACACTCTGATCTACAGACGCTGGATAACCTGAGGATAGTTTGATTGGATTTTCAGGTCAGCACTCTTCACTAAACGGTGAGACCACAGCGGTTCAGCATGTATAAAGAGAAGGTGAATCAAAGCAGCACACGGTTTCCTGTGTTTGAGCCGGCAAGGTCTTTCCATCGTTTCTGGTCGATCTGCTTAAGATTAGCAGCAGGTTACCTGGTTAAATCTGATCCTTTAAAGGTTCTACATAAAAAAAACACCTTCAGAAAGCGCACACTGTTTAACTTCCCAGTGTAGTGCTGCTCATAACGGCCTTCAGCCTTAGCGTCATTCCATTCAATAAAGACGTTTGTGCTCTGCTGTTTCTCAGGCGCGGTTACACGGGAACTCTGGTCACGACTTCCAGCACCCCGGCGATGCACCGGTATGTCGACGATTTAAAACTACGTGCTACTGCCTTTTCATATATATACGACATGAAACAGCACATAAAAGTTTCTTTTGAAGGCACAAACATAGCACAATTGCATTTCTTTCCCATAGACCCCAATTATCCGATCCTGGACAGCGAAGACTAACATCCTCCAAAAAACGTGTACGAGAAGAGAGCCAAGCCTGTATACGTGTGCTCACCTGAGCTGTGATTGGTGACACCGATCCGATTGCCGTTCACGGTTATTTGAAAGCAACTCATTTCAAAATATTGCTTATTAAGTAAATAAATTAGGCCACTTTCGCACGTTCTCACGTCCCCCCCCTCCCTCGTTTTTCTGGTCGCAATAGAACTTTCAAACAAATACAGGAATACGAGGAGATTCGGTTGATTTCTTTTCTGCCTTCAAAGCTACAGTGAAGGCAAAGACCTAGTCATCTATAGGTCTTTGTTGCTAGAAAAAATTTTTTTCGAAAGCAAAAAAGAAGCAATGAAGAGCAATCTAGCTAATTAGCCACCACTAGCATGGACAGGGAAGTAAGTGGTTATGGCCAGATAATATCCTGTATGTTCACACATTCGGATACCATTATAATGCCGGCATTAAACAATACTGACCAAATGATCCGGTGACTTTTTATTCGAAATGTTAGAAAACGGCAAATGTAAAAGCAGCCTAAAAAACAGCACAAATAACTTTGTAACGTGAATAGAGCAGACTCTATGTGCGATTGCGACATCACAACTTGTAGAACGTACGAATACATTTCGGAAAAAATGTATACCTGTGTTTATAGATTCGAAAAACGGATTTTAACCTCCTGAAACTAAAACAGTTGTGCTCGAAAAACGAAAAAAAACATAAACAAAACGTCTTATCCTCCCCACGTGTTAAAGGGTGCAGAGTGCACACGCTCACGTGCTCCTTGACTTCGGTGTCAAAAAACATTATTCATCTAAAAAGACGTCAAACCCCCGTCAACTGGCTCTGCTCTTATGCCACCTTTTTCATATGTGACACTTCGCTGACTGGTTGATGTGCACACCAAGACGTAGGAAGATCCAGGGACAAATAATAATAATAATAATAATAATAATAATAATATCGTAATTAGCTCTATACTTGACACTATAAACATTATTGAATCATGGCTTTTTTCTCACCATCATCCTTTCAACGCACCGAGAACAGTACAGCGACGCACAGGCCTAAAAAGAACACAAAGCATTAATTTATTATGCAACAGTCTGTGGTGAAGAAGGTGGGTAGAGTCTAGCGCTCCCCTTAGGCGAGGACTCGTCTAGTCGAGCGTGTCTCTGGCGCCGTGACGACACAGCGCGTGCACTGAAAAAAAAAAGCAAGGGTTGACGTGCTAAACGTGGACGAGGAAACGGTATGACGAAGGCAACGGTGTCTGTCCTTTCCGGCTCGTCGCTGGACTCCTTGTAGCTGCTCGCACTGATTCTACAAACAGAAATAAAAACATCCATCATGCTAATTCTCGCTCACTCGCACGGGCGTGTTAGAAGTCGGCGAACTCCTTAGCGCACTTCTCGGTGAGGGACACCCGGATCTCCTCTTCCTCATAGTCATCGAAGTTGCTGGTGTCCCCCGGACCCCTGCACTTAGGGATAAATGGAGCCTCCACCTAAAACACACATGTGCACATGTACACACACACACACACACACACACACACACACACACACACACACACACACACACACAGACAAACCCTTTTTAGTAAAGGAGGCATGGCCTACGTTTCTCAGTTTTAGTGAAGGAGGCATGACCTCTAAGTTAATGTCAGTAAAGGAGGTGTGACCTCACGTATTAGTTTCAGTGAAGGAGGCGTAGCCTCTAGGCTTCAGGTTCAGTGAAGGAGGTGTGGTCTCTGTGTCTTAAGTTCAGTGAAGGAGGCGTGGCCTCTGTATTAGTTTCACTGAAAGAGGCATGGCCTCTGGGGCTCATTATTGGTCAAGTAGGCGTGGTTTTCAGTAAAGGAGGCATGGCCTCTGGGGTACAGTTGTGGTAAAGGAGGAGTGGTCTCTGTGTCTCAGTTTCAGTGAAGGAGGCGTGGCCTCTATTTTTTCAGTAAAGGAGGCATTGCCTCTGTATAAGTATCTGTAAAGGAGGCATGGACTCTGGGGCTCAGTTTTGGTAAAGAGGGTGTGGCTTCTGTGTCTCAGGTTCAGTGAAGGAGGAGTGGCCTCTGTATTGGTTTCCAGTGAAGGAGGCATGGCCTCTGGGGTTCAGTTGTAGTTGTGGAGGCGTGGTCTCTGTGTCTCAGGTTCAGTGAAGGAGGGGTGGCCTCTATTTCTTTTAGTGAAGGAGGCATTGCCTCTGTATAAGTATTAATGAAGGAGGCATGGCCTATGGGGCTCGGTTGTAGTTGTGGAGGTGTGGCTTTTGTGTCTCAGGTTCAGTGAAGGAGGCTTGGCGTCTGTATTAGTTCTAGTGAAGGAGACTTGGCCTTGATTTTCTAATTTACAGCAAAGGAGGTGTTGGCCATAGGTGTGTGTGTATATATATGTGTGTGTTTGTATGTCTATGTCTCTTACCCTTCTCTGGTAGATAGAGATCCAGTCTGTGGTGGAGAACCACTTGTGACCCTTAATGTCGTTGACGCCGTTCTTCAGGTTGCCGTAGCGCTTGGTGAGGTCGACCTGTAGCAGGTTGCGCAGGAGTTCCTTCAAATCTGAGCTAAAATGTGAGGGAAAACGTACCTGCACACACACACACACACAGACACACACACACATACACACACACACACACACACACACACACTGTAAGTTCTGTAAAGACCCTATCAAATACCTGCCTTTAATAGATGGAGGTTTTTTTAAGCAGCACAAGAGATTTTTTTGGTCATCACCTTTCCTGAGACGATCTTCTCGTAGATATGGATTGGCTGATCTGCGAAGAACGGGGGATACCCAGCTGCCATCTCGTACACCAGCACTCCCAAAGCCCACCAGTCTACTGCTTTATTATAACCCTGAGAGAGGACACAAGGGAGAGAATGAGTGAGAGAAAAAACACTCTTTTCCTGCTTACTGACAAGTCACACGTGTTGTCTGTAAATTGTCTTGTGTGTAGTGGCTGCTCCTGTTTTCCTGCGAGAGCGTGGCCAGAACACGTTCGGCTTCATTCAAATAATATTTTAACGTTTTTTTTAGAAACTGCTGTTCGCCTGTGATTTTCACAGGCAATCATCTTTACAGTTTACACACAATGTGCTGAAAACAAAAAAACATTGACTAAATGAGCGGTATACCTCAAGGTTCGATGCTGAGGTGATTTTATGCTCACCCCATTTATGTGATTATTTGAGATATAATATATTTTATTCCCCATTGAGATCATATCATCAACTAGTCATTCTTACCCAGAGTGGGGTGAGCAGAAAATAATCTCAGCATGTACAAAGCCTTAAACCTTTTGGGTTTGATGGGCTACAACAGCAGAAAACCACTTTAGGCATCAGGTTCCACACAGAAATAACCAGTTAATGAAATAAAGCACTAATCAGCATGACTTGTACATGTTAGGTGTTTTTTTTCTTCAGATTTCGCTTTAAAGAATTAGCAAAGCAAGCTAAGCACACCAGCAACACACCACCAGAGGTAAGACCAACCTAATCTACAATCAAGCAAGCTTTATGAATGAATTCTTTTGGTAGTATTTCTATAAACATTAAAGTATAAGTACAAGCCAACAGGATTAGTTGAGTTCACCATGATATTGTTCAATTTTTGTGTGTCAGGTGGTAATTTGGTACCACCTACCAGTAGGAACTAAAAGTAAACAAGCTATTCATAGGATGTACCGGCACATGTATCCGTAGCAAACCTTTTTTGCTACAGGGCTTTCGGATGCAACATTTGAATGCAATCCTTTTTACGTGTGGAACATAGTTACAATCTGAGTTACCTCAGGAACATATTAAGCAAGTTTGTTTTGTCTCTGCCTTGCACTTTGAAAACATTTTTTAATTATTATCAAATTGAAAACATACATAACAATGGCAGGGGTATAAAAGAAACTAAAGTTAGCGCAGTGCCACTGTGGCTTCTCGGTCCATAACGCAATTTGTTTTGCGTATGCATGGAAACGCTAATCCATAGCGCTAGTATCAGCCGCTAACCAGTAAGTGGAGTGACTAGCAGCTAATGCTAGGTTCTTTAGGTTCTTTAGCGTTTTAAATAAGTAAATGAATGAAGGATGGAAGGAACGAAGAGATTTAAATAGAAGGATTTAAATAGCAATCTTTAGAAAATTTTAGATTAAATGTAAAACACACACACACACACACACACACACACACACACACACACACACACACACACACACACACACACTGTAAGTTCTGTAAAGACCCTATCAAATACCTGCCTTTAATAGATGGAGGTTTTTTTAAGCAGCACAAGAGATTTTTTTGGTCATCACCTTTCCTGAGACGATCTTCTCCCCCCCCCCCCCAATCAGACAACACGTGCCAAAGGAATTATTATAAGTCACTCGTTTAAATTTGCATCATTCCTAATTTGCATAAAAATGGCACTTACTTTACTGAGGATGATCTCCGGAGCCAGGTACTCAGGTGTGCCACACAGGGTCCATGTGCGACCTTTAACACGCTTCGCAAAGCCAAAGTCTGTCACCTGTCACACACATACACACATACACATCATAACACTATTCTGATCCGCTAAACTTTACCTCAAAACGCAAAAACCAAAACATCTTCACCAACTATGGCTTCCTTTCTATTCCATGGAAAGACCCCCAAAACAAACATGGCCACTCCTTACCCTACCTTTAGTTGTTACACTTTATATACAAGTCAGCTGGTCAGACTCAGGGTTGGGCAAAGAATCGTCAAAATGTATTTTTAAATCAAATACCAAATACCTTAACTTTAATCAAAAATAAACTACTAAATACAGCAGCCACACTATGTATCAAAATAAACTACTGTATTTAAAAAAATAAATAAATAAATACTTCTACAAGAAAGCATGAAATTTCTTCCATCAATTGGTCTGTTTGATCTCTTCACCATTACACACCGATGATTTAGTGAACAATGTTTGATAGCCACAGCTTTTCTCTGACAGAGTCACACAATCTGACACATGGAACCAGTTAACAGATCAAATATTCTGTACAATTTCCCTGTGATCTTCCTGATGAAGGTTAGTTTTAACGTAACCAACAGATTCATTGTTGAACAGTTTGCGAATGACCCATGACTGTATCGTAATTTAGTTGCTTGGTGTTTGGTAATGAAGGGCGCCTGCATGGCACCTGCACTCATAGCAACTCATTTCTAACTATTACATCATTTGATTGTTGATCATAAATATAACAGTTATAATATATGTCATTCAAGCAATCTGCAAAATCACGATCCTACTAAACAGCTACTTTGTTTAGAGAACAATATTCGGCGATCATATATTTATTTATCGATCATCGGATTTGAAAGCTGGCAACCTTCAGGTTTCCTCAACCACCTTCTTTCATATGGATGAATTTTATATTCAGGTCTCAACTGGTCTGAGCAAAATTTTGAGTTGCACCAATCTGAGGCCTCAGTTTTATGATGTCATCATGTCGAACTTCTTACAAAGTGTTTTACAGTATTTTAAAACTTCAGAAATACAAAAAAGTATGTTGATATTAAATACAAAGCCATTTTTATTAACCCTCTCGAATACAAATGACTAAATCCCATTTTATATTTAAAATTTGTGTTTGAAATACATGTATCATAAATACCCACCCCTGGTTAGTCCCTGTTTTTTTTTGTGTTTATCAACATGACCTATGACATGCAAAATAGTTTAACATACAATGTAGATTAAAACAAACAAAATCAAAGCAACAAACCGTAATCTAATGTCTCTCTACTACTGCCACTTTTCATTATACATTTTGTCTAAAATTAGCAAGCTAGATTTGTTCATCTAAGGTTCTTAAATTTGGTCACTTTGGCTAGCTAGCATTCGCAAACATCATCTAGCTAGCGATTTTGTTTATTTTCTCTGTTTGCCTTTTTCTTTAGTCCTGTAAGTGTACATGTAAAATACTAAGCAGCGTCTGGGTGGCTTCAGTTGTTTATTTATCCTAATTAACAAATCTGGCATGTATAAAAGAAAAATGGATATATGTTTTCGAAACATGCCGTGTCCCCGATCTGAGTGTTCGCTCACTGACAGATACTAAACATCGTTTTATTATTAAATTAAAGCTTCTCTTTCGTAATAATAAACAACATACAAAACAATACAGTGGTCCCCCCGGAACTTGCGGAGGTTACGTTCTAAGACCCCAGCGAGTCCCGAAAAACTGTGAAATTTGGACGCACCCCCGCAGCCCTTATGGTGTCTTAGTAAACTCATCTGGACACTATGTCACTTTAATACAATAATGTGTTCTCAAAAATTTTCTGAAATTTGTTAGTGAAAATAGTTACAATTTTGAAATAATCCGCAACTTTGGTTGTTCCAAAAAGACAACCCAGGGATTTTTTCCGAGCAGTGAATTATCGGCGGTTGACTGTATATCCATAATGAAACATGTCCATTGCCAGACATTGTTAAAGTAAACAATGACCAGGAGTAAAAGGAGCAGTGACTGGATGTTTGATTGACCAAAACAAGGCCAGTTTGGTGTCCTTGTTAATTATTCATTCATTTATTTATTTTACAATAATGTATAGTTTTAGACGCCATATCTGGGACCGAATCTAGATCAAGGTCTCGATTTAAAAAAATTGTTCAATGGAATAAAGGATACTGACCAAATGCACTTTTCGCTAATTCATGTGTCAAGTGTCATTCTGTCAATACTGTGACAGCAGGATGAGAATTCCATATTTAAACTAAATCCTGTGATCGGAGTGTAAAACAAAAGAAAAATCCTTCATTAACTGTCACGTAATTCCGTGATTTGGTTTTAAAGCAACATTAACTATGATTAATACGGGTTTCGAGAATAATGAAATGAGACCTGTATGTAGCCCTGCTGGTCGATGAGGAGGTTTTCTGGTTTCAGATCTCTGTAGATGAGATCCAGAGAGTGAAGATACTCAAACGTCAGAACTATCTGAGATGCATAAAAGCGAGCATGAGGTTCGCTGTATAAACAGAAAAGAGAGAAATCAATTTTTATTTACATTTTTTTTTTCATTTGTTCTGTTAACGTTTGCATAAAAATACATATCTTTATTAAGTAATCAAAAAATCTATCACATTAGATTACACACACACACACACACACACACACACACACACACACACACACACACATTTGCCCATCATTACAAACATATTGGTTTATTTAAAACAGAAAATCAATAAAACTTCTAATAAGACACATTTTCAATTGGAAATGTTGCTAAAAGAGTTTGGTGCACGAGCATTAAGTAAAGCGATCTTTTAATATTTTATATTACCAGTAGGGGGCGACAAAAACAACAATATCACGTCCTAATATAATAACTGGCGCTGTGTTAAATTAAAGTTGGTTTAGTCTTCGTAGTGTAAAGGTGGACAGAAAGATCACAGCAAATTCGCTTAAAACTCGGAAAGCTGATCATTAAAAGGAACATAATGTATTATGTATGCAAAAAAAATAATTCAAATGTGTAAAATTGCATTAAATCACCTGAACCTGCCGATCCTGCGCAAGTGTGAGAACATTTCTCCTCCCTGAACATACTCCATCACCATGTACAGGTTAGTGTTATCCTACACACGCATGATCATTCAAAGGAACATCATTTATTATGTATGCAAAAATAAATTATTCAAATGTGTAAAATTGCATTAAATCACCTGAACCTGCCGATCCTGCGCAAGTGTGAGAACATTTCTCCTCCCTGAACATACTCCATCACCATGTACAGGTTAGTGTTATCCTACACACGCACACACACACACACACACACACACACACACATTATTTATAACACCATGCTCAATACACATTAGAGTCTCTGTAAAACCTTAGAGACCATACACACACACACACACACACACACACACACACACACACACACACCTTAAAGGAGAAGTCGAGCTGTACTAGAAAAGGAAAGCTGACTGCCTGCAGGATGCGTTTCTCATTCAGAGTGTGTTCAATTTGCTTCAACTTCACTACCTGAGAGAGAGAAAGAGCAAGAGAGATGAAAGAGAGAGAGAGAGAGAGAGAGAGAGAGAGAGAGAGATGGCTTATAAGTGTTATTGCATCATAAACCACAAAAACCAATCAGGTTCTGATATGCAAATGAAAGCCATGGAACAGTGGTTTAAGCAATATGTGGGCAGGGCTATATGCTTCTAATATGCATATTCATACAGTCTGGATTCCTGGTTTAGAATACATGTACAGGGAGTGTGTTGAATATAAAAATCCATGTATTATCTCTTTATCCAGGCTGGAGGGGACTGTTTGAATGGTTGGACAGTATCAGTATCTGATATCTTGTAAGTTGGAGATGTTAAGCTGAAGGTACCTTCTGCTTGTTGAGGATCTTCATGGCATAGTGCTGGCCATTCTCCCGGTGTCTGACCAGCATCACGCGGCCAAACGAGCCTGTTCCCAGAGTCTTTAACAGATCAAACTGCTCAAGAGATGCCGTATTCTGAGTGAAAACACACACACACACACACACACACACACACACACACACACACACACACACACACACACTTACGAACACATCTGTATTACCCAAATGGGGTCTAACAAATGTAAACATTTTAATCAATTTTTTTCATTTCGTTTTATTTAATCAATTTCCTATTCAAATTCGTGCCAATTGAAATCAATATAATAAAAGACAATTTTGAATTAATTCTATTAATTCTATTTTATTTTTAAATGTAATATTTTAAAATATAGTTGTATATATTAATCAACCGAGTAATAATTGTTTTATTATGTTAAATTGTATTAGTTTAATATAAATATATATACACATTAATTTCTTTCTTTCTTTCGGCTATACACATTAATAATATTTTTTTATTATTTTTTTTACAATTGTTTAAAAATTTTTAACGATAATAAACTGCGTTAATGCAAAAAACGACAAGCAATTTTATATTTTGCATTTCCACTATATATATATATATAAGAGGCAGAAGCAGAGGCAGCTATAGAGGCAGTTAAACAGCCATTGCTGATAAGATGCACAATGCAGACAGATGATAAGTAGGAGTGTGTTTGTGAGTCTCAGTGTAAATCATTTGTGTATTTAGAGAAGCAGAGAAGTACAGGAAGAGGAACAGGGTATCAGCATGTCTATTTGCTCCATTGGCAGTAAATAAAACGTTGCTTTCTCGCACTTAATTGAGATTATTGTTGTATTTGCACTGATCTTCAAACATACACTTCATCCTGTAGTACTGTCCTGTAGTAGCTGTAGTATGTAGGTGATAGTCCAGGTGTAAGATGTTAGTGAACGATGTGGAGGTGAAGATTGAAATAGTCACTTCCCAGCATTAAGGATTTTAAGCTGTCATTGATTTTTGCAGAGCAAAAATGACTAAATGGATAAAAATGATGGTTCGTTTTTCTTCTTTCGTTTACTTGCAGCTCACTACGTCTACAGTCATGTGAAATAAATGGGTATAATAAGATCAATATATCATAAATGTGTAAGTTCATTCCTAGCACTAAAATACCCGGCTAGTTTTTTGGTGTTTGCGCAAAATAAATAGAAAACAAGGTTTTATGAAGACATTCATTTTTTTACCTCTATTTTGTAAATGAGGAAACTGAATTGGAAGAATTTGTGAAGTAAAAAGTCCTGGGTCACATCCTCCCATGCTCTTCAATTCCATCTTACCTGAGCAGGATTTTCCCATTTCCTGAGGAAGTCTTCTCTAGCCAGGGCCAAGAACTCTTTAACTGTGGAAGAATCATATATATTAAAAAAAAGTTTAACAAACAAACAAAAAAAGTTAATTCTTGTCTATGTTTTTACATGTTTTTTTCCCCAACACTGTGGTTTCAAAATTTCCCTTGATAATTAGATTCACTAATATTTCTCCAGCATGATGGTGCTCCTGAGAACAAAGCCAGCTCCATGAAGATGTGGTTGTTGGTGTGAATGTTGGATTGGAAGAACTGAAGAGTCTTATAAAGATCACCGAGCTCCGTAACCTTACTGAGAACCAACATTGGTCTGAGCTGGAACTTCAGTGCTCTTCAACAATGCTCTTACTACAGTCGAATGTTTACAAATCCACATATCTACACCCTCAAAATCTATTGGAGAACCTCACAAAAGGAACACAGAGGCAATAAATCTGGTCTGACATCCAACAAGGACGCAGAGGGTGTGAAAGTCAAGGACGCACAAGTTTTCACCCATCAGTATTTTTATTTGTTTGTTGTAAAACTCTCTTCAAAGTTTTCCTGTCCTGAATTTCCAAGATGTAAATAGATCTTCATGACCTGGAATTTGTCCTACCTGCTCTCCTGTCTCTCGTAAAAACGTGTGTTTCCTTCTGAAAGGTCATGACCCATTTTTTAAAAACACAAAACAATCAAAATCTAACTTCGCATGATGACATGATGGGGGGATGGGGATGGGGAAAACCAGGGAAAATGGGAAAGGAAAGATAAAGAAGAGAGACAGACTAAATATGCGTATAAACAGTGATATGGAGGGATGACTGGAAAAAGATACAGAAACCAAGGAATAAATAAATAAATAAATAAATATATATATATTTAAAGAGGAAGGAAAAGATACAAAGAAATAAACAGGGTAAAAGAGAGAGAGAGATACAAAGAGATGAGAAGAGAAAGAAAGACAGAAGGATCGAGAGGGTTCGAGATCGGTACAGAGAAATACAGTAAAGTGAGAGATAAATAGAAGAACAAGAGAAAAAGGAGTGAAGAAGGAGAAAAAACACAGATAAAGGAACAAACCGAAATATGTGGAAGAATGAAGATGGAGAAAGAGATCAATATAAGAGAAGAGAAGAGAGAGAGAGAGAGAGAGAGAGAGAGAGAGAGAGAGAGAGAGAGAGAGAAATGAGTTGCGAGATACAAATGGATAAAGAGAGACACATAGGGATAAAAGGAGAGACAGGTATAGGAAAATGAATGGTGAAATAGATACAAAGGGATGAAGGAAGAGAAAGACAGGTACATAAGGATAGAGAGAAAACAGATACAGATTGAGAGAGAGAGAGATACAGGGGGATGAAGGAGATGAGGGACAGATACTGCAAGATGGAGAGAGATACAGAGAAATAGAGCAATATAGAGAAACAGGGATGAAGGGAGGAAGAGAAAAAGATATGAGAAAAGCATGAGATACATAGGAATGAAGGAGAGCGAGTGAGAGAGAAGGAGAGATTTGGAGAGATAAAGAGAAACACCGGGATGTGGGGAGAGACAGATATAAAGAAATGATTGGAAAAGAGATATAGAGGGGCAGGGAAAGGAAGGTAAAGAGAAAAAGAGGGGGACAGAGAGAGAGAGATTCAGAGAGATGGAGAGAGATACAGAGTATAAGCGTGAGATATAGAGAGAGAAAGAGGGATGAAGGAAGCCAGAGAGAGAGAAAGAAAGAGAAGGATGGGGAGAAATATACAGACGGAAGGAGGGATGGATGAAGACGCACCACTCTCCATCTCGTTTCCCCTCCTGGCGGCCGGTGTGTTTCCCATGACGTGGAACCCCGAGCGCAGGACACCGGTTTCGGTTCTGTCTCCAAATAATCCGGATTTGGAAGCGGTTTATTGGAACGGCGATGATTTTCAGAGGCGTGTGATAGCGTTATCTACCGCTCACAGGGTCGCTCCCACCATCCATCCATCCATCCGCATTAGGCCGGAGCGAGCCCGGGCCCCCCTGTCCCTCTGCGCCCTCGATCCCCCCGATGTCCGCCGCGTTCACGGCTCCTCAGCAGATAACTCCTCCGCCGCTTCCCTCTCTCAGATCTCCGGAACACACCGATAATAAAGTCGGTCATGGAAAAACAGAACTACGCCAGAGCAGAACCAGCAGCATCACGGAGAAATGCAACCAGGAGAGCGTTCCGCTTCCACGTCCCGCCTCTCGCCGGGAGACAAGCAGGTGCACAGAGCCATGAGATTGGACGCACACGTGCGCGCAACGGCGAATGGAGCGATGCGCATTGGCCAGATCTCAGAGTGACAGATCCCGCCTCCGATCCAGAATCCCATCACACATCACCGTCTCCAGCGCGGCCAAAAGTCAATGATCAACGCACATCACACTTCACCAAACGTTCAGACACTCAACAAGGACATATGAATGTCATGGTCAGGGGGTGCACAAATATTTGGCCGTATAATAAAACAGTGTGAAGTGAAACATTCAGGAGTGTTTTTGAGAAACATCTAATAGTAAGAAAGATGTTACAGGATGTTCGTCAAAACCATAATGAACTTATTTAAACAACAAACTTACACAGTGTATTTTACTGCATCCATAAACATCTGTTAAAGAGCTGAAAGTCATAGTGAATTTACTTTTATATAGAAGGTGAAATAAAAATGTGTTGCTGTAAAAAAAAAGAAACAAATATAAACACTAACATGTTATACAAATATTAATATTGTTAATAATAATAATAATAATAATAACAATAACAACAACAATAATAATAATAATAATAATAATAATAATAATTAATCCTAGTTAGTGTGTCAGTGTTGTTTTACCTTGCAGAAAATAATGGCTGTTTGTCATAGTTAACTGTGGATAGATAAAAAACATGACCATAATTATCATGACACTATGCAAAGACAAAAGTAGCCAAAGTAGTCAAATGTGTACTTTAATAGTTTTCCAGTCATTTTAAAATTTGGGTTTATCAGTTTTACATCAAGATAATCTAAACACAGTATTTAAATAAATAATAATAACAATAACAATAATAATAATAAAAATAATAATAACAACAATAATAATAAAAATAATATTAATAATAATAACGATAATAATAATAATGATAATAAAAATATAATAATAATAATAATAATGATAATAATATTAATAATAATAAAAATGTCAGTAAAATCTCTTTTGAAATTATTTTGTTCTTTCCAGATGCTTTCTTTACTACACTTTCCTTTCACTCTCCCAATAGCCACTGTAGAAACTGATATAATATTGAATATAAATCTCAATCAATAACCAAATTCTCCCCAAACTCATTATAAAAATTCAAACACAAACATGTTTTCACCTACAACTAGAATTGCAAAGAGTGTGTGTTCTTTGTTCAGCCTATCTCAGTGCTGGTGGTGTAGCCTTCAGACGTGGTAACTAAAGCTGTAGGTAACTAATCAGAAGGTTGGGGTTCAAGCCCCAGGATCACCAAGCTGCCACAAGATAACCGTCTGTGTTCTAGGGGCATTGACCCTTCCATCATGGTTGAACCTTTAAGCTGACCCCCAGCTTCCTAACATTTCTGGGATATGTGAAGAAATTATTTTATTGTTTTCTAATGCACATTTCTTTCTTTCTTTCTTTCTTTCTTTCTTTCTTTCTTTCTTGATCTTATAATCGAATACTATGCTATTCAACAGGATCATATTGGACTGATATATAAAGAGAAACATTTCCTATATTGAGACGTCATCAAACCCAACATGTCTTTAAACATTCGTTATAAGTCACGTGCTTGTTATCTTTCCCCATTTTTTACATGTCCTACTCTTACATTCTACATATGTATTTTTTTACGTATAAATGTAACAGATTTAATTTTAACATATGAAAAAAAATGAAAAGAAAAGAGTATATTAAATAGTGCACCGGTAAACCGTAAAACGAGAGAGAGAGAGAGAGAGAGAGAGAGAGAGAGAGGGGGGGGGGGCGTTAGATTGAAAAAGAGACTCTTCTTACGGTCTAATTTTTTTTATTAATCCTTTCTACTGCCGCCTCCTGGTCAGCGTCGATATTGCAACGTAAACGATTTTCTTTCTTACAAAAACGAACATCATGAGAATTATGGAGGACGAAAAATACAAGAAAAAGTATAAATTTAATAAAATATATAAAGTAAAAATTATTTAGAACATGTTTTGGTCGATAAAGAAGAAAAGTATTAATTTAATGATTTTACACAATTAAATCATTTGATCATTTTTAAGTTCTGTGTTGTTTTAATATTTTTAAGCTGCAGTCATTAATAAATGCATTAATGAATATGAGATATAGGAGATGAATAGCACCAATAAATCAAATGAAGAAATGAATGAAAGGAATTTATTTAATTAAGACTTTTTTATATTGACTAAAGTGTGTGTGTGTATGTGAATATAAAAAAGGGGTCAATTTAAACAAAATCTTTAACAGGCTTCCTGATGAATCTGTCACCCAAAAAGCTTTTCTTAAACTGTCACAGAACTCCTCCGTAGTCTTCTCTCCTACACAAAACCACTTTTTATTAAAGTGTATTTGTTGAACATGCATTCCGATTTCAACCATTAAATTTGCAACAGTTTTTTTTATTTTTTTATGTTGGGTACAGAGTCGTTATGAATACGTTACACTAAAAAAAAAAGATCCACACAGAACTTCTTGAATTCATTGCAAGAACTTTATTTATGCATGTATTTATCGACTCATTTATTTCTGTTTTTATTGCATCTTTTGGTTGATTCCATGATCAAATCAGATAAAATAATTATTTAAAAAACAGACCTAGATTAAAGCTGTAGTCGGTGGCCAGCGGTATATAAGCTGTGATATGAGCTGTATTTCCACATTGAGAAGTTTAAGTGGTGCATCCCTCATTCTCCAGGAGGTTGCTTAATCTGCTCAGTCCGATGTATCTATCCCTGTTGTTGTTCTTGTTATCTTGACTCTCCTCCTGCGTGGGCCAGTACTCCAACCAACTGCTCGTTCTGATCGTGTAGTGCCAACTGACGAGACAAAAAAGGAGTTTGGATTTAGATATGAAAATGCACACTGCAATATTCAGACCTTTTAAATCATTACAGAACAGTGATCTTTTGTTTGTGAACAAAAAAAACCCCTTTTTTAATGACTACTGTTCTCAAACTAGACTACAGTGAGGTAACTTACAGAATGAATCTGAACAAATTATTGTCTGGGATGGATTGACTCTCTGTGTTTTGCTCTTATTGCATGTAATAGGAAGAACAAGATAATATCATCAATAATAAATAGAGAAATCTGTGTGTAGCTTGGCCTTAAGTGTGTGTATGTATGTATGTGTATATATATATATATATACATATACACACACTTACATATATATATATATATACAGTGGAACCCGGTTATGTCAACGGCGGAGGGGACGCCAAAAAGCGTAGAGATAACCGATAATCGAGATAAATGAAAACCTTGAAATTTCTTTATGTACATGATGTGCGTTAATAATGTACATGCACGTGTTTATGGAGGTTTTTTTTACACAACAGCGTTGCTGCGATTTGTTTGATGAAGACATGCTATAAAAATGAACATACATGTTTGCTAACAACAAAAGGCACATGTGCACCAACTAACAGCAGAGATTCACCAGTATACAATACAAACCACCATCGATTCTCAAAACAAACCTTTATTATATTCTGCAACATTGCAAACACAAAGATCGCTCACAAAATCACACAAAACGTGCGGAGTGTAGTTCCTATTTACAAAAAGCTAACCAGTGTCAACGTTTAATTCTCGAGTCATTTCACTCTGACACGCAGCTCTGAAAAGTATCCTACACCTGTAGCATCTGTAAGGCTTGACTTTTCCGCCACTTCCACAAGTTCTTCTGCGGCTGCACAGTGCCGTCTCACTACCGTATTTTCGCGTATATAAGACACACCCTGGGTGAGGGGTATGTAAAACTTTCTATAAGACGCGCCTTATATACGCGAAAATACGGTAGTGAGATGGTGACGTGGCAAAAGCCAGCGATTGGTCATGCGGATCGAGATAACCGACGTTAAGTGGCAAATTTGCCCCCCCTTGTGCTCAATATATCAGGGTTCATAAGAATAAAAGAATCAACATAAACGATTAAAAAAATGCTAAGACAAAGCGAGAATTTGGCAGTTCACTATTTCAGAGTTTAACTAGAGTTTGTGTGTGTGTATGTATATATAACTACAGGAAACGTTTGACCTCTGGTGCTATGGTTCAGTCAGAACAGCATAAAGCTGAACACACTCAAAACTGTGGAGATGATAGTGGACTTTAGGAAACACCCCTCAAATATGCCCCCTCTCACAACATCCATCAGCCCTGTGTCATCTGTGGAGAACTTCAAGACCTAAAATGAAAGTCCAACATAAAGTGCATTCTCAAAAAGGCCCAGCAGAGGAGGTACTTTTTTTTTACACCAATTAATGCAGTGTTTTTCAACCTTTTTTGAGCCACGGTACACTTTTTTCCATTAAAAAAAATCACAAGGCACACCAACAAACAAAAATATAAAAAGAAAACACTGTAGCCTAATACAGTATATATAATGACAATATAGCAGTCAGGTTTTAAAGCTGAACTCACACAGATATATTGTGGAAAATGGGATCAATGTCAAAAGAGCTTTGTTTGCAGAATGGGGAACTCCTTGGCAGCAGTTAGCCAAAAACTGTCCAAAGGAAGATCACCAAAGCTTAGCTTTAAACAACGATTTTGTCTCAGTTCAGTTAGTTCCTCCTGCTCCTGCAAAGTCATGTCCTTTCCAAAAGCTGTTGAGGAGCTATATGGATCCCGAACCATCTTTCGTTTTCTTTTGACCTCCACTTATACTATGGCCTTCATCTGGGTTCGATTTTTGTCCAGGGCCCAGTTCGGAGTTAACATTTTTCCTTTTTAAAAACTTCTTCATCACAGTCACTATAGTCCCGCTAGCCACAATACTGACACCGCTGCCTGTTGCATGCATGCGGCACAATCAATCAACAATACAGTCAAAAGCTTACCTGTTGCCACCTACTGATATGGAAAAGTAAAACATAATTCATGGTGTGAAGCAGCAACAAAACAGCAGAAAAGAAATCATTGGTGATCCCCTGCCCACTCTCCAGGATTTGTACCATAAAAGAACCAGAAACTGGGCAGGAAAAATCACTACTGACCCTTTGCACCCTGAACACAACATCTTTCAGCTCCTTTCTTCTTGCAGGTGCTATAGAACTCTGTTTCCAAAAACAGCCAGACACAGGAACAGTTTCTTTCCCCAGGCAATCAGCAAAGTTCTAAAGTAACCATCATACCTAACGCACAATACTGTTATTTGCACTACATACACTCTCACACTTTATGTACATTACTGATCTCTCATATAATCTCCATTCCTATTTAATACTTGTACTTTCAATATTGTCTCGTATAGCCTGTTCCATCCAAGCTGAATGTATAGTATTATTTATATCCGTACTTTTGAGATTCATTAACAGCTGCGCTCGACCCTGATTGGTGACTTGCTGCGTGTTTGACCAGTTACGTTTTTATCCTCATAAATAAAAAGGATTAAAAAATTGTACTAAATGAAATTGAGGAAAATGTCAGCCAGCCACTTGAACATTTCCACGGTCACGAACCGCTTCCGGTTCAACGCCAGTTATGGGTTTTCTCCGTATAAACCCAGCGTGTGCTTCTACTATGTGGTCAAAAATATTCGGACATTATTGCTTTTCCCAATATTAACTCAGCGTGTGCTTCTACTGTGTGTTGAAAGAATATTCTGACATTTTTTATTTTTTTTTTCTCAATATTAACCCAGTGTGTGCCTCTGTTGTTTGCTCATAAGTTTTCGGACATGTTGCTTTCCGGTCCGTTCTATCCTTCTCAACCTTTTCTTCTACTTTAACCCTGTGAGTGCCGCGACTGTGTTTTGTGCTATAGTATTTAGACATTAAATATTTCCTGCCTGTGCAACCCTCCTCTCTCGATTCTTATCGTCTGGAGCATCCTGCATTTGGGTCCTATCATCCACTTACCTAGCCCCGCACCCGAGTCCCTGACAGAAAATCTAAATTATCTGACTTTGAAATGTTGTGAAATAAAAGTCTCCCCAAATAGAAATACTTTAGTAAAGTTCAGATATGCAAAAAAAAGCTACTTTTACTTCGTTACTGTTCACCACTGAACAATTTATTTATTTATGTTGTAGCTGTGGAATTTCTCAAACCTGCGTGTGAAGGTTGAAAGATTGAAGTGGATGAACCCGAGTGTCCTGACTGACTCAATGCACTTGAACCCCACCATTAGGTAAAACTAGAAAACTAACTGCACCCCAGGCCTCCTTTTTTATTGCTCTTGTTAATGAGGAATGAACATTAATCCACACAGTCACAACCCAAAATCAGATACAGGTAAAAGTGAAATGAATCTGGAATTGTACACTCAACAAGGACACATAGGGTATGATGGTCAGAGGTGTTTTTTTCATGTAGTTCAGATAAGATCCTCACCTGTCTTGTATTTTTGTTGGCTCAGGACCCATGATGAGATAGTCCTTGCCTTCCATCAACTTGAGCTTGTCTTTGCAGGCAATGTGAATGTAAAAGTCTCGAGGCTCATTCAGCACTTTAATATCAGTCCCTGAAGAGAAAAAAAAAACAAGGAAGATTTGGATAAAAAGATGTGAAGATTTTACAAGGTAAGATATTTTTTATATTTATAAATGATTTACACTTTAACATCAGCAACGCCTCTAGGTTACGTATGTAACCCGAGTTCTCTGAGCGAACGAGACACTGCGTCAAAGCGCTTTTGGAAATCGCCCAAAGTGTTCACGCTCTGAAATAATGTGTGTAATCAGTTAAAAATTGGACGCTGGCCATCACTGGCGGGGTGACGTCACAACCAGGAAGTATAAAACGCATATGGAGTGAGGCAATCGCCAGCTTCTGTAAGGGAGAAGGAAGTGCTGCAAGGATGGCCAATAGTGTGGCTTAGAGTGTGGCTTAGAGACATAGCGTCTCGTTCCCTCAGAGAACTAGGGTTACATGCGTAACCTAGAGACATTCCCTTTTAGAAACTCTAGCTGCTTCAAAATGCTTTAGAAACGAGTGTCCAATCACGCCAGACTGACCAGTCCCTGACTAGTGTGTATAAGCACAGCTAGGTTGAAGGACAGAGGGGCCAGGAATGGCACTGCATTTCTGGTTGTGAAACCAGACAAAGGTCAGCAGGGTTAACCAGCCTGCAGCGATGCAAATGTCATGGAGGGGTACTCCAGAGGACTAAGCCTTTGAGGCAGCGACTCTACGGGTAGAGTGAGCTCTGACCCTGAATGGAGTGGGGAGACCAGATAACTTATATGATGATGCGATGGCATCAATGATCCATCTCCTAAGAGTCTGCTTATTGGCAGGGAGGCCTCTCTTCGGAGGGCCGTAGCCTACGAGCAGTTGGTCAGACTTTCTCCAGGGACCCGTCATATTGATTCGGGTGTCCAGTTCTTACTGGGCACAGCCCGTTCAATTTCTCCTGGTCTGTGGCCTGAGAAGGAGGAGGATAAAGTGCCTTACAGGTCATGGGTTGACTGAGGGCTCTTTAAGGCACAAAAAGGCACTGGCCATATTTGGAGTAAACTCAATGAATGAGGGGGGCACAGAAAAGGACTGTAAATCTCCTACTCTCTTAAAAGACCAAATGGCCAACAAGAACGCTGTCTTGATAGAAAGATGCCTCCAAGATACCTTGGCCAGAGGATCGAAGGGGGGCTACGTGGAAGCCCCCAAAACTGTCCTTGGAGAAAATCCATCACTGAGACAACCAGGCAGTGGACTGGATTCAGCTGTTGCACCAGTGCGATGTCTCTTGAGACGCAAACAGATTACCCTGGGTTTGCCGAATCTCTCCCAAATCTGCTCCACCACAAGAGGGTGGAGCCGCTATTAACCCCTGTCTTGACAGTGTGTTTATTGCTTCGTTCAAACCGACCTGGGATGTGAGCTGTTATCACTGAGAGGAGCTTCCCCTGGTCCTACAGGAGAATCTAGTGTGCCAGCCTGTACAGGGGGCATGAGCGCAGATGATTGATGTAAGAAACCAAAGAGGTGTTGTCTGTACAGATCAGCAGGTGGTCATCTCTGAGGTCTGGGAGAAAATGCTTCAACGCTAGAAGCACGACCAGCATCTCTAGGCAATTTGTGTGCCAAAGTAAATGGGGCCCTTTTAATAGACCTAGGGGTGAAGCGACCACTCATGGCACCTCCCCACTGCGTGAGGGATGCATTAGTTATTAGCATTACGCAACGACCGGTGACTCCCAATGCAGGGCCCTAAGACAGGAACCCTGGATCTCTCCAAACATCTAAGGCACGTAGGCATGGCCGCATGACCTTGATCATACGGAGGGCATTGCCCTTCCGTGAGAACCCAAGAGTCCTGAGCTACCACTGAAGGAGATTTATGTACAAAAGGCTAAGTGGGATAACACTGGGCGCAAGTGCTATGTTTCTGAAACAGCTTGACAGTGAGAGGCTGTCCTTCTCTGACCTTCCTGACGGCCATAAGGATGGCAACAATGCAGGCAGGGGAAAGCTGCGTGCACAAAGTAGTCGAATCCCATGAAGGTGAGATAGGTGGTTCTCTGTAATAAAGAAAGAACACTCTTCCCGGTGTTCAGCCGAAACCCCAAAACCTTCAAGTAAGCGAGAACGACATCTCGAAGCTTGACCTCTAACTGCTCTAATTGAGCTAATACTGTGAGTGGAAAGGATGGATACAAGAAAGTACACATCCTTTAGATCTACTGTGACAAACCAGTCTTCAGATGTGATTTAAGACATGACCTGCTTAAGGGTCAACATCCTGAACCTAAGCCTCATAGGTGAGCGTTTCAACCAACGTAGATCCAAAATAGGACGCAACCCACCGTACTTTCTGGGAACTATGAAGAAGTACCGGCTATAGAACCCAGACTCTTGTTTTGATTGAGAGACCACCTAAATGGCCTCCTTCCTCAGGAGAGTGTTTACTTCTCATTCCATGACCAGAGCCTGCTTAGTTCCCACCAGAGTGGCAAGAACCCTGTTGAATCGGGGCGGACGTGACTCGAAATGAATCGGGTAGCATCGCTCTACATTGGCAGGACCCACAGAGACATGGAGCTTTCCAGGCTGCCAGAAAGTCTCTTCGGGGTATCGGTCTCTCGAGACTGACCCCTGGTGTGCCTAGAGCTGGGTCAGTGCCCTGAAGCAACTCTAGGAGGCCGCAAGTTCTCTTGGACCACTACGAGACTGGGTGGAGACCGAGGAGAATGCTTCCTGAAGTTGGCCCTGCCCTGAAGCACATTCAGTGCCATGGGTAACAGACCAGGTCCCTGAGGGGTCTGGAGCAGGGTGGGCACTAGATACTGCGGTGCAGCGCACCCCTTCACAGCCGGATCCCCAGAACGTCCTATGTCAGGAGTTTTTCATCGTAGCCCCCTTATTGAAGATGACAGTCTTCAGATGACTCACTTTAAAGGGCTTGGTGCAGAGTGCCATGCAGGACACCTGACAAAGGTATATACAGTGAGGAAAATAAGTATTTGAACACCTTGCTATTTTGCAAGTTCTCCCACTTAGATATCATGGAGGGGTCTGAAATTGTCATCGTAGGTGCATGTCCACTGTGAGAGACATAATCTAAAAAAGAAAATCCAGAAATCTCAAATGTATGATTTTTTAACTATTTATTTGTATGATACAGCTGCAAATAAGTATTTGAACACCTGAGAAAGTCAATGTTAATATTTGGTACAGTAGCCTTTGTTTGCAATTACAGAGGTCAAACGTTTCCTGTAGTTTTTCACCAGGTTTGCACACACTGCAGAAGGGTTTTTGGCCCACTCCTTCTCGCAGATCTTCTCTAGATCAGTCAGGTTTCTGGTCTGTCGCTGAGAAACACAGAGTTTGAGCTCCCTCCAAAGATTCTCTATTGGGTTTAGGTCTGGAGACTGGCTAGGCCATGCCAGAACCTTGATATGCTTCTTACAGAGCCACTCCTTGGTTATCCTGGCTGTCTGCTTCGGGTCATTGTCATGTTGGAAGACCCAGCCTCGACCCATCTTCAATGCTCTAACTAAGGAGGTTGTTCCCCAAAATCTCGCAATACATGGCCCTGGTCATCCTCTCCTTAATACAGTGCAGTCACCCTGTCCCATGTGCAGAAAAACACCCCAATGCATGATGCTACCACCCCCATGCTTCACAGTAGGGATGGTGTTCTTGGGATGGTACTCATCATTCTTCTTCCTCCAAACACGTTTAGTGGAATTATGACCCAAAAGTTCTATTTTGGTACCATCTGACCACTTGACTTTCTCCCATGACTTCTCTGGATCATCCAAATGGTCATTGGCAAACTTAAGACGTGCCTGGTCATGTGCTGGTTTAAGCAGGGGAACCTTTCGTGCCATGCATGATTTTAAACCATGACGTCTTAGTGTATTACCAACAGTAACCTTGGAAACGGTGGTCCCAGTCCAAGGGAGATTGACAGTCATGTTTAGCTTCTTCCATTTTCTAATTATTGCTCCAACAGTGGACCTTTTTTTTACCAAGCTGCTTGGCAATTTCCCCGTAGCCCTTTCCAGCCTTGTGGAGGTGTACAATTTTGTCTCTAGTGTCTTTGGACAGCTCTTTGATCTTGGCCATGTTAGTAGTTTGATTCTTACTGATTGTATGGGGTGGACAGGTGTCTTTATGCAGCTAACGACCTCAAACAGGTGCATCTAATTTAGGATAATAAATGTAGTGAAGGTGGACATTTTAAAGGCAGACTAACAAGTCTTTGAGGTTTAGAATTTTAGCTGATAGACAGGTGTTCAAATACTTATTTGCAGCTGTATCATACAAATAAATAGTTTAAAAATCATACATTTAATTTTTTTTTTTTTAGATTATATCTCTAACAGTGGACATGCACCTACAATGACAATTTCAGACCCCTCCATGATTTCTAAGTGGGAGAACTTTGCAAAAAAAAGCAGGGTGTTCAAATACTTATTTTCCTCACTGTATATACAACATTTGTCACTATTATAAATACAAGGATAAACATCCTGACTGTATTTTATATGCATATATGTGTCATATACATGCATATTCTGGTAATTTTTGTTGCATATATAAAAATGTGAAATCCAAACATGAACATGCATGTAATATGTATGCTTTGCATACCATATATCAGATTTCCCTATGGATGTCTCAGTATTTGAATAAAATAATTAATTAAATGTAACATCCTTTCAACACCTCATCAGCATTTGTTAGACACTCACCTTCTTTAATAACTCGTACTATGGTGAAGGTATAAATGTCTGATGAGCGTTCTCTTGTCACCACTTCCAGAGTCGCCTTATAAACTGGGGGAAAAGTGGAACATCCTTTCAACACCCTTTCAGCATTTGTTAGACACTCACCTTCTTTAATAACTCGTACTATGGTGAAGGTATAAATGTCTGATGAGCGTTCTCTTGTCACCACTTCCAGAGTCGCCTTATAAACTGGGGGAAAAGTGGAAAAACAATTGTAGACCATAATTGTAGACCATAATGCTAATTAAAGACGGCAGATTTAGCTGTATGTTGACATTACATTGTATGTTTTCTTACGTAAAAAAAAAAAAACTTTATCAAAAGTATTGGGACACCCGACTTTTTCTAACAAAGCTGTATGTACACAATTGTAAAAAAAAAAAAAAGGATACACGCTTTATCAAAAGTATTGGGACACCCGACTTTTTCTAACAAAGCTGTATGTACACAATTGTACAGGACGTCTTTGGGTGCTACATCACTTTACTAACACCCTTGTGTCAGAATGAGCAGAAATTTCCTAATCTAATAGCAAGTTGGTACAAAATGATCAGGTGTCAACAAACTTTTCATATAGTGTAATATTTAATACAAATGAAGTGTTTTTACTCTTATTTTAAAAATTAATTTTTTTATTTGTACTTTTTGACAGAGAGGAAGGCTACATACTAAAGTCCTTGTTGCGGCAGGCTTCTTCAATGCGTAACCTTTCATCTGGGACTGCAGGCCCCCTCAGCTGAGGACAATTTGCTATTAGAATGAAAAAAATATTTTGGGACAGGAAGTTAATTCCAGACAACAGAAAAAAAGTTTTTTGCATTTGACCGTGTGTAATATCTCAATGCTTTAAATTGTTCCTTATTTTACCATACTGTATCATTGTATACATTTTATAAAATTCATATTGAATTGGCATTCTTTGATTCCTCTTATAACTCGGTCTCGATCTGTCTTTCTTACATTCTATCGTATAATAGGGTTGCTGATATAATACCTGACATTTCCTATCGTCGGATCGATTTATTTGAAGAAACACAAATATACCCATAATTAACTAACATAAAACTTTCTCAATTTTTAAATTTCGGGGAAAAATGTCTCACCAAGTTGCATAACTGTATTTTCCCAAACACCAGCCAGCTCTCATTCTATTCTATTTTATTCTATTCTATTCTATTTGTACGGTGCTTTTGAAATTTAACAATGTCCTGAAGCAGATTTATAGAATTAAATTCTTTTTAGATACATTTTAGAAACAAATCCCCATAAGTTTAACCACAATGAGTGAGTCAGTGGCAACGGTGACAAGGGAAAAACTGCCTAAGATAATATGCAGAAAAACCTTAAGAGGAACCAGATTTAAAAGGGAAGCCATCCTCATCTGGGTGACACACGTGTCCATTTTTTTTAGTCTTTGTTGAGGTTATCATCTGTTCACTGATGGACATTTGAGTGTAAACCTGCACATGGTAATTGTAATCTTAAGCCAATGTAGCAAACTGTTCATTTTACAGACCAAAATCGTCTTTAAGGTACATGAGTGAAATATCCACAGTAAACTTGTGTGTCTTTAGGCTGTTCAAGTGGCCTTTCAAATCACACCATGGGCTATTGCTTGATGAGGATGTAGGCTAACGAGCTTCTCCGAGACAGGTGCAGCCGAATTCTATCTTTGTCAATGTTTTTGAACCAGGGTGGCGTACCGGATATGGTTTGGGAAAAGAGCATAGTCGGCGCGAGAGATTGAGAGAGAGTGTTCCGGTTTCTTTTCCGCGTTTTAGACTTTTCTGCTGACGGGAACAAAAAAAGACTGAAGGTTTTCTCTACAATTCTTTTTCATGGAACTTCAGGACTGAGTTGTGTTACAAACCGCCTGAAAGGATTTACGGACCTCTTTGTCGAACTGGGACATCTCCACGTGTTAAAAGTTAGAGGAGGCTGACCTTTCCAAGCTTGAAGTGAGTAGCCATTTTCTGGCGGGAGACGCGTGACTTTTCATCAGCGTCGGACTGCATTCTAGCTCCTGCTGAAAAACCAACCAAAACCATTTATCTGTGCAAGTTGGGGAGTTTTTACTGTAGCAGAGTGGAGAACGGAGTGAGTAAACCAACTGTTCAATGCTAAATTCACCGGTCATTCCTGACTGCCTGTAGGTGCACCACCGTATTTTGGGCCCCAACAAAATCCAAGCGCTTGGTCAAGGACATTTTACACACTTGCAAGGTGAAGGTTTTGTTTTCGGGTATTGTTTTAATTCATATAAGGTGTATTACAGCAACTAGCTGTAACTTTATCCATTTGAGCTCAGCACAAAGCTGTTTCTGATTCTTTTATTCAGTATATAATCTATTGACAATTTTTTTGTTCTTTTGAGCTCTGAGGGTTTTTTTCTATCATACCAAAATAAAATAGTCTTTTGTTTAACTACTTGTTTCATTGTGCATTTGCATTTGATTTGTGTATTTGAATTTGAATTCGAATGTGATATTCTTTTAGAGGAAAGCTTCACAACACTAATAGTGTTATTTAGTTGGTTTAAGCGAGAGGGATAGTAAACACCCACTGTTAATTAATTGTTTTTCTTTGTTATTAAACTTTTTGGAGGCACCGTGACATAGAATTATATATTCAGTAACACCTAGATTACAAATAATTTAGCTAACTCACCATCAATCGCTGTAGCCCAGGCCCTGTTGGCTTGCGTGCCGTTACTAGTAGTGCTACATAGTGATCTATAAAAACTCGATGTGAAAAAACGGATGCAGTTCAGTGTTCCAGTCTTCTGCACATCAGATCTTTTTAAAGAAAAAAGCTTATCATTTAACACTCTTTATTTATGTATTCGCTCCAAATAAGTAAGGAAAAAATGTTGTTTTGAAAATGTAAGTTAAAAGATCCATAAAGTTACTGAGCAACTCAAGAACTTTGAAGATGGATTTGGACTGTAAATAATATCACCATTCTACTACGATGTCTCAGGACCATCAATTAAATTTTATAACTGCATGCCTTAAGAATGAGGGAATTGTAATGAATGGACGTTTGACACCACCCAGATGAGGATGAAGTTCTCTTCTGAGTCTGGTTCATATGGTTTCATCCTCATGTCATCTCAGGTAGTATTTCCTTCACCACAGTTGCGGCTGGCTCGCTTGTTAGGTCCCAACTTCCAAATATAAGGAACAAACGTATACGTTCTTTTTATAACCACTTTATCTGTGTTCTACAAATAAAACTGAATTGAGCTGAAATTGAAAAAGGCTTATTAATTACACAGTAAAATGTATAAAAAATATATATATATAAATGTAAATACTCTGATATAGTACTGACACTACAGTGAAACATTTATCTTAAGTACCATAATCTTTTTTTTTTTTTATTGCAACTAATTTATTACAAAGCACAAACTAGAAACTAAACTAAATGCTGTGGATTATATAGAATAAATGTACAAAAATAGAAGTTTGATGCTATAACATACCCTCAGCACAGCTGCACACTTCTTTCGGGCAGATGAGCTTGAGGGAGCCGCTTGACTGAGACATGTGCAGGTAATAAAACTTCACACACTGGTTCTCTAAAACACACACCTGGTAAGCATGTGTACACTCTGTGTGTGTGTGTGTACATTAGTAGGTCAAATAGGGGTGCAAAACCTAAGGAATTTCCACAGACGCTTGATGCTAACGTTATGTAACAGTAATTGCTAATCATTGTTGCAGCATGGAAGAGCAACGAGTGCTGTGCTTCTCACCTATGTTGTAATACTCATACACAGATACTGCAGCAGGCTGACTGACACCAATCTTCAGCATCATGTGAACTCTGAAAACAATCTTCTCTTTCACTTTATTTGAGACCTGACAAGAAATAAATTAAGTTAGCAAAGAATTAAGAACACACCAGAACTAATTTGGGAAGGTCCAGGACTGCTGACTACTGAATACTAATAACTGACTAGTAATTGCTAACCTTTGTGATTGTCAGGGTTTTTCTATGCTAATCTTTGGGGTTGTCAGGTTATGCTATGCTAATTATTTGCGTTCTTTATGTTTTTGCTTTGCTATTCCTTGGGGTTGTCAGGGTTTTGCTATGCTTTGGGTTAGTTGGGTTGCTTGTTTACTTTGACTTGTAGTCTGACTGTAGCTTGCATTGTGAATACCTTATTCAGGTAGATGATGACGGATGCTTTTTCTGAAAGCTGGCTGTTCAGCTCAAAACCATGAATGTACTTTTCCACACCCATCAGCTGGAAAATAAACAACAAAGCAACTTTTCTCAGCCAATCACAATTAATTATTGCACTGTGAAAGACAAGACAAGTGAATCTTTGATCTAATATCTATCTGTTTTTTGTATTGTCCATTTTGCACCATTCTCTTGCCATGGACATACAGAAGATTCCTGAAAATGATGCCTAAAGCAATGTTAATAGGGAGCACCAATCAAATCAACCAGGTGAATTAAATTACTAAATGTGGGAAAGATAATTATTGAATTCTCTTTTTTTCTATTCAGTTATAAACATCACTAGACAGGCTTTATTTTGATAATAAACTGTTCCAGGTATCGGTTTCCAGATATTCCAGGAGTCTTTCTAATTCTGGAATAGTAAATTGTCTCAGAGAGTAATTTGTTAATTTGAATAAATCTTTTATAAACAATGTTTTTTTTTTATATATACTTTTTTGTCTGCTATTTAATTGTTTATCTAATTATAAAATACATAATTTCTGTGATATTTACATATTTTAGCAATTTGTTTTTTTTATTTATTTGTTTATTTAATACATCTGGTTTTAATTAAACTAGATGTATTTTAGCTGCATTCTATTTTAGATGTATTTTAGCTATTATACACTTAGCACAGTCGTTTTACCCACTTAGGCGTTATGTAAAAAATAAAGTTAAAGAAATCATTATTTCCTGCCACACCTTGAGACCTCTGCTGTATATTACTTTTGATGCTACCTTTTTTTTTTCTTTCTCTTTTTCCAAACCCATACCTTTTCCAGGTCATTTTTGTCTGCTTCAAAACCTGTCAGCAGGCTGATGTCCAGGATAGTCATAGCAGCCTCTTTTGTTTCATGCAGGAACCTGAAATGAATCAACATGAATAAATCACACAGATCTTACAAACAATTACAGATCTGATTCTAGTCTAAAAATCAAGTTCAAGTATATTCCAACAATCGAGACCCCAACCACCTTCATGTTCAGATGATTAACAACAAGAAACTTTAATTTCAGGACATATTTATCCATGTCAACATTTTGAATCTTGTACCTTTTATAATGCTTTCTGTAGCCCCTTGTTAACACCTTTAAGCAATTTCAAAAAAAATGTAAAAGCTTTGAACATATTTTGGACACTTTTATTCTAATAATAGGCTAAAAGTTCAATTGCCAGAGATTTGTTTCAATTTTATTCAACTGTTTGTTCACAGGAAAATAATTTGAGAATTTGCCAAGAATATCTGGTTTACTCACTTTGTCTCTATGGTGAGTATATAACTTGCAATGGCACCTCGGTAGGAAGCTGCAAAAAGAAAAAAATAAAACTAAAACATTTCCCAAAAAAAGATCAGCAACCTCTCATGGCTTCCCTAGAGCAGCTAAACGTGTACCAGACTGCTGATACACACGTCCTACAAGCTCTGCAGACTATGCCGACTGGCTGCTCACGGTGAAGTGCAGTAAATTGCAAAGACTATTTTACTTGCCAAGTGGATACCTACAACACAGACTCCCAGGAAATGCAAACTGCTGCTAACACTGCTAACCTAAAAGGCTAAGAATAGGATTTGGTAGCCTGTGACAACAATGAACAGATCAGAGGCTCCTACTATATTTCAAAGGCTCCTACATGTGTGTTCAGATGTATGTGAGTATCCAGCTAGAGGACTGGATGTTTTGAGACAACTTCTGCACCTGCACCAAGGATCAGACTCGACCACAAACTATGCAATGAAATTCCAGATCCTTACGGCTCAGAGTGAGTGGAATGACATGGTCCTCTGAGCAGTTCTCCTAGCATATTGAACTGCACGCTTTAGACGAAAATGCCCTTTAACGACAAAGATATCCCACTGTCTCACTATTTCACGCTAGACTATGGGTCGGCCATTGCTTAATCCATCGCAAAGTGGCTGAACAGCTCCAACTCCCCATGACCCCTTGTGACGCACACCTGAGAATTACGGCAGTGGATAAGAGGCCATTTTGCGATGGCTACCTCACTTATCAAACCCTCCCAGTAACACTACATGCAAGACTGCTCCATGTGGAGGAGATTAATCTATTTGTCATCTCCTCCCATTGCAACCCCATTATCCTAAGGTTCCTTTGGCTCCAGGACCATGACGCTGTGATCTTGTGGAAACCTAAAAAGATATCCTTACCGTCTTTCTTTATATCTATCTGCTCTTGAACAACTTAGAGAGGCCTGTTATTTCACAAAACTCAACCTCCCAAGTGCATACAATCTGATACGTATTAAAGAGGGAGGACAGGCTTCCACACCACTAAGGGGCATTACAAGTACCGGTTGATGCCTTATGGCCTCTCCAACACGCCAGGAGTGTATTACGCTTTTATGAATGAAATATTTAGGGATCTCCTGCATCAGATAATTCATTGACAACATCCTAATGTACTCAGCTGCCTACAGCCTTCTCATCCATCATGTACATCTAGTGCTAAGCCGCTGCTAAAACATCAACTAACATGCAGAAAACTAAGTCAGAGATGGTCATTGGTCCTCTCAAGATTGCTCGTCCAATTAACCCGGTCACCTATCGTCTTCAGCTACCACCTAAATACCGTAATCCTCCATCCTTAAACATCTCTATCCTTAAATCTGCACACATGCCCCCAAATGATGAGCAAGCAGGACTGGATCCCCACCTCCTCTTGATATAGATGGTGCCCCAGCATATATAGTACTATCCATATCACGGTCACATAAAGGGGGGTTAGGGTTCGGTGTCGACTTCAATACCTTGTGGACCGCGAGGTGTACAAACCAGAGGAGCAGTGTTGGGTAAACAAGGAGGATATTCTTGACCCGTCACTGACCGAGGACTTTCACAGTAACCATTCTTACTAACCCATAGGAGAAAACTCCCACAGTCTTCACCCAAATTCTGAAAATCACCTGGTCAATGGTCACTTCCTGTTTGTAGCCTTCTTATGATTCGCTAATGCCTTTACAAACTATTGTGTTAAATTTGATTACAGCCATTAAATGATTACATTCCTCAAATAGAAATTATAGAATAGCCTTTATTTGTCACATATACATTACAGCACAGTGAAATTTGTTCTTCGCATATCCCAGTTTGCTTAGAAACTGGGGTCAGAGCACAGGGTCGGCCATGATATGGCACCCCTGGAGCATAGAGGGTTAAGGGCCTTGCTCAAGGACCCAAAAGTGTCAGCTTGGCGATACCGGGGCTTGAACCCCCGACCTTCCAATCGGTAACCCAGCACCTTAACCGCTGGAGCTACCACTCCCCTGGCACACAAGTGTATGCGTAGACTGAATAGTAGATAGATATATGTAGCTACGACTGATTTATGATTTCACTCTCTGGTATCTATATCAGTATATCATATAGACTCAGGGAATTTTCCCCTCACCATCATTAGGGATAAAATGTTAATTTTAAAATACATATTCTGAGTCTCTATTGTTTTGTTGTGACAATGTCCACTGTTACCTGCACTTGATTAAATTTAATAAAGTCCATGGACTCTCATAATTCATAACCTTGTGTCAGTAAAATGAGCAGAAATATTAGCTTGATGGTAATACATGGTTCCCCTTCAGGAAATCGAGCTGCGTCGAAACGCTATGGAAACGCCCCTGCGTGACCACGCTCTAAACCACGTGTGAAATGTAGCCAATAGGCAAGCCGTGACGTCATAGACAGGCGATGTCGCGTAAACCAGGAAGCTACAAGATGGCTGTGCGGTGGTAGCGACATTAGCTTCTGCTCGTTTAGGTAAGCGCTTTGAGTGTGTTATCTGTGCAGTCATGAGCTTATATGCAGGCAGAATTCCGTCTGCGTGTCTCCTGCTTGCCCCGATTCATTTCGGGGGGGTGACACACGGCCGATGTGTTGTTTGCTTAGCTTAGGAGCGTGCTTAGTCGGCTCTCGAGGGTATTGGTTGTTAGCATTTTATGCGCTCCCGGCTGCTAGGCAAGCTCCCGCTCCCCGGGGTTTGCGCTCGTTTAGCGGTTCCTTCTCCGGTGCGTGTGACGCGGAGAATTTCAGAGAGCGCTCTCCAAGGTGAGCACTCTTCCTCGCGGCTTTTGCTCTCGATGGTATCGGCTGTTAGCATTTAGCCGTGTGGCTATGCGCTCCCGGCTGCTAGCCGAGCTCCCGTTCCCCGGGGAGAGCGCTCGTTTGGTATCGGTTCTTTTCCCGGTGTGTGTGACGCGGTGCCCCGTATTTCTTCCTCCGAGGTGGAATAAATTTCGGGAAATTGGGGAAAGCATGCCTGGCGACTGCTTCTTCTCCCGGTGCGGGCTTCGAAGCATTACATGTCTCTCTCTCCGAGGAGGATGAGCTGGTGGATGCTGGCGAGCCTGCGGACTCCTCACAGCCTGTGCTGTATATGGAGCTCCTTGTGGTCGTGGCACGGGCCGGGTCCGAGCTGGATTAGCTTGGCCGGTCGTGTGGCGGGAGCAGTGCGCGCCAGTGAGCTGGTTGTGCATTTCCTGCACTGTGTCACAGCCTCAGCGCCTCCCCTGATCTGCGCACCGAGGTGTCTGGGTCCTGGGAGGCCCGTGGCCACGCGTGCTTTTCCGATGTTCTTTCGCTGTGCGCGAATGTTATTGGAGCTGTGTGGCGCGGCTACGGGACGTTGCGACGCTAGCTAGCTATCTCTCCCCGAGTGTTACATCTGTGACGGCTATCGGTTTGCCTACGAAGCGCCGCTTGGCTCTGGTGGGTAGCGCTGCACGGCCGGTCAGGCTACGGGTTGCTTCCACACGATGAGTGTGTTGGAGGCATACCAGGCTGGCCTGCTATGGGGAATGATGCGAGCTTCCTTCTGAGCGTCATGGTGTCCCTCCTGGCCTGACCTGGTGACGCTGTGGGTAAGGGCGATTGCTGGCGGGTTCAGGAGACCGCAGTGGCGTTTCAGTGGTAGTTCCTCGCTGCTCCGATGGGGCTGCTCGGTGGCAGCCGCGCCCTGGTACGTTCAGGCACAGCGAGATAGCCCGGTAAGAGTGTTGCCACCCGACTCCGCGGGGCGGTCCTAGGGGCCCCTGGTGACTCTCCAGGCCCAAGGATGGGCTGGATGGCCTGAGGGTCGTCCTCGCCTCTAGTGAACGGGCTGTGGTGCGTAGGCCTGATGGCTTGCATCTTGGAGGGCGGTGAGCACCTCATGCTACGGTGCTCGTCCCTCCTTGGCACCGCCGGGAGGCCGGTCTGTCGGCCCTGCCACAGGGTGTTCAGGACGCTGCCTCCCTTTAGCGGTTAACTCCCTTATTTCCACCTGACAGTTCGTTGCGGATGGGGGTCATCCGCCGCCTCTCAGGGGGCTTCAACGGCCGCAGTACGCTGCTCCTGCCGTTCGGGTTCAGGAGGACTGTCTGTTAGCCCTGCTACGGGTCGTGTTCAGGGCACAGCTTCTCCAGCGGTTCCCTCTCCGTATCCCGCCCGTATGTTCGCTGCGGACGGGGGGGTTCCGATCTACGCTACTTGAACCACTCACTTTTGAGGCTCGGGTTCAGGTTTTCTCGTTTAGAGAGGTCATGTCTCGGATCAAGTCCGAGGACTGATTTGTCATGCGCTAGATCTGGTGGTTGCATGCTCCCATGCAGCCGTCCTTCGCCGCGCACGGGAGGTTCCTGAGGTTGCTTTCGGGGCGGAGCTTTCCAATATCGGTCCTTCCGTGCGGCCTAGGGCCCTCACCCCGTGCCTTCACAGAGTGCGTGAACGCGGCACTGACCCCGCTGCGGCTTCAGGGCTTCCGCATTCTGTATTATATCAACGATTGGTTGATGTTGGCTCGTTTGAGCAGCTGGCGGTTCGGCATTGAGGTGCTGTTCTCGGCGTGGTGTAAGCAGGAGCCCTGTTGAGACAGTGGCTGCCGTGGGACGGTCTTGGCCGAGGCTACGCCTGTAAGCCTTTTCCCTGATTGCGCTGCTCTCGGGAGTTCTGGGAAAGTTTTGCCGGTAGGGAGTCTGTCTCCTCCGGGTAGCACCTTGTGGGTGGGCGGAACCCTGGTTCACCCCCGCCCGGTGTTGTGGAGCCTGTGGCCCCTGAGGGGACACGGTTTGTAGTGGCTGTTTTCTCTACCAAGGTAGTTGAGGCCCCTCTCCACTCCAGAGCTCCCTCCATGGGAAGGTCGTACGCCGCACGATGGCGACTGTTCGCGTCACGGTGTGAGCACCATGACTTGGACCCAGATGACTGCCCGGTCGGTTCAGTTCTGGTGTTTTTGCAGGTACAGTTTGCTGCAGGGTTAACCCCTTCGACCCTGAGGGTTTCCGTGTTCGCTGGGTAGGTCCCATTGGTGACACGTTTCCTCCGCGGTGCCCAGAGGCTGTGGCCCGGGACACGACTCGGAGTGCCTGTCTGGGACTTGGCAGTTGCCTCGTCCCACCTGGAGTTGCCCCCTGGCATGGCCAGAGTGTTCTTACACGAGGCCGGGTGCTCCCACACGATGTGTCATGTTACAGGCATTCTGCCCTCCTCTGTTATAGCCCCCGACCAGGGGTTACGAGACCCGGCTGTGTCCAGTGCGAGCACTGGGTGCTTATCTCCACAGGACGTGTCCTTGGAGGTGGTTGGTGCAGTTGTTCGGCTGCGAGTCCTGGTCCCCGCTCCGATTGCGGTCAGGGCTCGCCCCGCCGGAGTGTGGCGGCCTCTGCGGCCGGGTACACATGAGTGTCACTCCGGGACGTCTGTGACGCTGCGGGTTGGTCCACCCCGCTGACCTTTGTCAGGTTCTATGGCCTTGACCTCGGAGCCACCCCTGGCTCCTCTGTCCTGCGTGCTGGTGCCGAGGCCCTCACTCTTTGGCAGGGTCTGGTCAGTGTGGCGTGATTGGACACTCGTTCCCATAGCGTTTCGACGCAGCTCGAGTTTCTGAAGGGGAACGTCTCAAGGTTACGAACGTAACCCTAGTTCCCCGAGGGAACGAGACGCTGCGTCTCCGGGCCACACTCCCTGCATCCCTGCGGCGCTTACCTTCTCTCTTTGCAGAAGCTAATGTCGCTACCACCGCACAGCCATCTTGTAGCTTCCTGGTTTACGCGACGTCGCCTGTCTATGACATCACGGCTTGCCTATTGGCTAGATTTCACACGTGGTTCAGAGCGTGGTCACGCAGGGGCGTTCCCATAGCGTTTCGACGCAGCGTCTCGTTCCCTTGGGGAACTAGGGTTACGTTCGTAACCTTGAGACGTTTTCTAACAGGTCTAGATTGTTGCCCTGCTAGATATAAAATATTTCTGAATAAAAGCTCTCCCAGCAGACAGGTCTAATTCGATTCCTAGGATCCATGAATTTGCTCCAAATTCTCTAATATGGTAATCGAGTCTTAAAGCACCACAGCACTGTTATAATAATACTAATAAGGGTTATATGATTCAAATTACTTTTAAACTTACCTTTTTTGTCTCTGGTCATTTTAACCTCCAGATCAAACTTGTTACACTTTGTATAATTTTTATCAGGTTTGGTGTAATACAAAGTGGCAACCTGGGAAAGAGCAAAATGTACATATATTGGTTTATAAAAATAAATAAATAAATAAATAAATAAATAAATAAATAAAAATAATAATAATAAAAGAGTAATAACAAGAATTAACAGTAAATGTTTTTATGAAATATTTTTTTCTATAGCAAACCATTCACCAGAAACCATCATTTACTTCTGAAATAGTTTTTAAGATTTTTGTATCTATATATATTTTTTAGAAACTCTTATTTTGAAAAATATAAATAAAAAATGTCTTGTGTTTTTGAATTCTTTTAATCTACTTCTAGATACCTATCTACCTATTAACTCCGAGAACTATGCTTTTCCTTTTGTACAATTTTGTACATTGTACAAAAGCCTAATACAAGCAACTGCTCCTTATTTTTTAAATGTTATTCCAACTGCCATTATGCCTATTATATTTCCTCTGCTTACATCATATATGGCATTGTGGGCCAAATCAAAGGTCACCATGGGGCAACTTTGCTTGCGTGAACAAGTTTTGGCATCTCTGATACACAGTATAGTAATGACACTAAAAAAGTAAACTTTTCACTTTCAGGCACTAAATCTTTATTGTTGCGAAAACCCCTCAAAATCCATTCCAAAAAAACATAAATCAGGTCACTCACCGATATGGAGCCTTCCCCATGCCCAGATGCTGTAACTGTTAGATCTCCATTTGCCAAGAACTATTGAAAGCAACACAGTATTAACACAATATATCCACACAAAGAGCCTTGTAGCCTCCTGACCCCAGATCAGTCTTCCAGAGCTTCAACTCAGGTCTCATCTCTGGTTGTCTAGTTCCCACCTACCTCTTAAAAACATGCCAATAGATCTACTGGCTATTTTAACAAGTGTAAATGTATGAATGCACACTGTCCTATGAACTTTCCCAGGTCAAGGTTACAGAAGATATCTGTCAACACATATTGCATGCCTCTTAAAGAGCAGCTTAAACACCTTGACATGTCTCCTTACCTTGTCTGTGCGTTGTAGATTTTTATCATCTTTGGAGAATGAGCCTTTAAAGTCTGTCTTTCTTGCAGTGGAACTGACAGTGACGTTCATTTTCTCATTTTTGGTCTTAGGTTTGTCTGTCATGTACTTAGCTACAGCTTGAAACACCACGGCGGTAGCCTGAAGGAGGAGATTAGCAAAGCTAAAACTATTAGCATATTAGATTTCAATTTATTGTGAAACACCAGTAGACACAGTAACAGTAACAGATACTACAGACTGTGTTCTAAATAAATGTGTGGAAACATGGTAAAATGCCAGTATACAAATTGAGGGTAGAGACACTCACTTGTAGTATAACAGAATTTCTTTACGTTACATTAAAGAACGATAGCATTGCCTATAAATGCTGAATAAAGACAATGCATTAAAATGTAAAATAATGTATAGCATCATTACCTGGGTGGAGTGATAACCGCTTCCTAATGCTTGATTCCTCCTCAGCCAATCTGCGATGGGTTTGGCCTTCTTATAATCTCGAGTCTCCAGCAGGGCCAGGAGAGCATATCCGGTTGCTTCCAGGGTAAAAAAATGACTCTCTTTCACAGGCCAGTAGCTCCGGTCTTTAAAAATAAAGCACACAGGCAGCTATCAATCTCTGCTACTGACCTAGCATCAATGCTGAGGCAGATTTATTGTACAATCGTGACCATATAATTTTACAATTAGTTTCATTTTCATTTGCAATTATATCTGTAGACTGTAAGCACACCAGTCAGTGTGATCCAGACCTACAGAGCAAATGCTATAGTTAGCTGAGGGAAGTGTAGCAGGAATGAAAATATTTACCTGGAGTTAATCAGCAGTTTTTTCTGACATACGTTTTTGTTAACTAGTATAATGTTTTTATACTTTTCTGAACAAAATACACAAGAACACCACAAATTGGGATTGGGAAGTGTTAATTCTCCGACTTACCGGATGAAGCAAATCTTAACAAACGGTCTGTATCCAGCTGGCCATCTCTTGCCAGAGCGTAGGAAGCCATGGCCACAGCATATGTGTCCGTTGTTGTATTAATGTTTATTGCAATGTAGTTTGCTGCACTGTGCAGGTGCTTTTGGTAATTCTGAAAAATATTAAAATTAAACGAGACTCAGTGGCAAAGCATGGGATCATGTGATTACACATGTGATTGTACATGAAGCATCAGATTGATATTTGGATGTAGAACTCTTTAGTTCTATATTAATGGCGCTGTAGATTATATTGTTGGGAATGAGGCTTTAAACACACAAAATATAACTTGACAGCAAAAGCTCCACTAATAGTCACTACAAAAATGAGACAAGTGCAATTATTGAGTCATGTGACCTGGTCAGGTGATGTGTTATGGGTGGATAGCTGGTGTAGTTAATGCATAAATTAGTCGCCTTTATACTTACAGGTACGTCGTTTTCACAAAGTTGTCGCGCTTCCTGTAATGCCATCAGTACAAATGCAGTCATGGTTAGACTGGAACTTTTGCCCTGTAAAAAAAAGAATCAGATGATTGAGTGTGTGTGTGTGTGTGTGTGTGTGTGTATAGATAACTGTTTCCTTTTAAAGGTGTGATGTGGTGGATAGTGGAACATGTAAGTGCATCCATCACTTCCACAGTGTTCTCTTGCATCAGTGTTGTTATTGTTCATACAATTTTTTATTTTTTTTAACAAGTGGGAACTTCTAGAACTTTTATTCAAGTAAAAATCTAAGAAATTTTACTTTTCCAAACATTTTTTAATTTATTGTACCTTTTTAAATATATTTTTTAAAGAACTAAGACAACCACATAACACAAACATTCGTCTTCACCAAAGTCCTAAATGTAATAGGTCAAATGTGGTAACTTACACCCATAGAGCTGGACTCAATAGACCTGGACACTTCAGTGAACATCCCTTCAGGAGACATTGTTTTAGTAACCAGCCATTTGGCAGCATCACAAATGACTTTAGGGTGTACGGTGACCAAATCATCCGCCAGACTGAACATTTTCACCACGTACGCAGTTAGCCTGGAGAGAAATACAGATATGTGAGTAATAATCCAGTGCTGGGTATGTGTATGTGTCACAAAATGTTAGTGAGCAATGTGGAGGTGAACAATTGCTTCCAACTTGCCATGGATTATAACCTTATACCATGGTCTCTTTCCAGCATTAACAGGTTAAAGCTTAATTTTCCTTACACATTTATATGATTCTGATCATAAACTAAATTCTAAAATTATGTTGCTCCAAATCACATACAGAGATGAAGTAGTGCCACATCTCTAATACTTTTCTTTTCCAGTTTTATCTTGTGCTTGGAGCCATTTATCAAAATAAATATATTTAACATAGAATTTCCACCAAATGCAAAAATCCTCCATGGAGCTCAGGAAGGTCATTAGGAAATGTGTATAATAGGTGTCTCACTCTGGATGGAACTGGAACTTTGGTTACAGGTGTTTATAAGCAGCACATTTATTTAGAACGCTGATGCAACTGATCTCAAACTGAACTGTGTGTTCAACAAACTGAACTCACACATGAATCGAAATTTTAAAGTGCTATACTTATACAGGATTATGGATAATATAATGGAATATAATAGATTGCCTGTTATTATTATTATTATTATTAGTATTATTATTATTATTATACTGAAGTTGTTTTTCTCAATATTTCAATTTTCAATCTCATCATTTTGGATCTCAAGAATTTCTTTCATCATTTATTGTGTTTATTAAAATTATGTTCAGGAAACAAGTGGAGTTTGAACAATGCAATATAATAACAATGATAATTACCCACAAATAATAATATATAAAATAAAATACAGTGGAACCCGGTTATGTCGATGTCGTAGGGGGTCGCCAAAAAGCATCGAGGTAACTGACGATGGAGATAAACAAAAATAAATATGGCGGCAGTATATTAATGTGCTTGAAATGTCTTTATGTACATGATGTGCGTTAATAAATGAGAATGTACATGCACGTGTTTTTGGAGGTTTTTTACACAACATCGTTGCTGTGATTTGTTTGATGAAGACGTGCTATAAAAATTTACATGTTTGTTAACAACAAAAGGCATAAGTGCACCAACTAACAGCAGAGATTCACCAGTATACAATACAAACCACCGTCCATTCTCCATACAAACCTTTATTATATTCTCCAACATTATAAACACACAGATCGCTCAAAAAAAAAAAAAAAAAAAAAGCGGTCGCCCACCAACATTATAAACACACAGATCACTCAAAAAAAAACACAGTGGCGTCTCACATTTAGTCCACATGTGGAAAAAAAAGAAAAATAAACAGTAACTAAGTTTCTGAAAACTTATGACCATCAGGCTGAAGTAATCCACACAAACACACAAAGCAAAGTGTCCGAAAAACTTACGTCCGCGATGCCGAGAGGGAGAGAGAGAGATAGAGAGAGAGAGAGAGAGAGAGAGAGAGAGAGAGTTTGTGAATGGAAATTAAAAAATACCGCGACCGGCAGGACGGCGCGAAGCCGGAAAAAACCCCGGAAGATCCAAAACCGAACCCGAAACCAAAAACGAGGGACAGAAAAGTCTCAGAAGTGAACGGCCAAAGGGGGCGTGGCAGGTGCTTTATCTGAAGCTCCAGGCTTCAACTCCTTACCAAGCGCGCGCGCGTCGCTCCTTACCGAGCCGGGAAGCCGGGAGCGCCGCGCTCGCGTTCATCGCATAACATTTAACAGAAAAATGCATATGTGCACTTACTAACAGCAGAGATTTACCAGTATACAATACAAACACCTGTAGTATCTGTAAGCTTTGATTTTTCCGCCACTTTCTGCGGCTGCACAGTGCCGACATAACCGATAAAAAATGCTTAGAAAAAGCGAGAATTTGGCGGTTCCACTTCAAAAACGTTGACTTAATAGGGTTGTCGAGTTAACCGAGGGCGAGATAACCGGGTTCCACTGTAAATGGGGAGGGTTGGGTTAGGAAGGGCATCCAGCGTAAACACGTGCCAAATCAAACATGCGGATCATGAATACGGATGCTCTGCTGTAGCGACCCCTAATGGGAGAAGCCGAAAGAAAGTTAAAAACAATTAAAAAACCTAACCATGTGCTGCCTCTTGAGCTTGGCCACATGCCAAAGGAACGATCGTCCTGTTGATATGTAAGCTCTGTCTGAATGCCTGCGATAAAGAAAGGAGAGACAATGAGCAGAAGCCTGAACACTGGTTCTCATCTCTGTAGTTTATTTTTTCTATATATGTGCATTTCGGTGTGTAGCACTGGTGGGCACCAGCTTCCGTCTATTCCACAATGATGAAAATGGAAAATACCAGTTTAAAGCTTTATATCCAACCTGTACTGATGTGACCGAGCGCTTCGGTACGTTTGTCCACCCCCACATCACTCCACTGGTTTGTTTTGTCCAGGTAATGTGTTGCGATTAGAGGCAGGACCATGGCCATCAGGTTTTGCTCTCCACAGCCTGATGGCTGTTTAATGAGGGTTTCTAGACCTCTACCACTGATTGCTTCCTCAATCATCTGCGACAAAGGCCTGCCTGTAAGGACCACAAACCACAGACTATTGTACCTGGTTGAATAATACGTTACACCCAGTGGTCAAATATCATTATATCACAATTATATACAGGTCTAGAAAAATAGTGCTTTATTTATGCAGAAGTCTGTCTGATCTTTTTCAAACTCATTTACCTTATGTTTGTTTAAAATTATAATTTTTTGTACAGATTTTGTAAAATTTCTAGCTTACACCAAGTGCAGGGCAAATACCTGCACATAATTGAGAGCAAATGTAGTCTTTAAAGTATAAGTGTAAAATTTTTGTATTTTTTTATTGCAAGCTTTAGAAAATTAGTTTTTCCTAAAAAGAATCAGGGACATTGTGAAAGTGCTTTTGTTTTCTGGCCACCAGGTGGCGCCACTGGGCCCATAGTCCCTAATTCCATACTCCTTATCCCCTAACTGTTTATGTTTTCCACCTGTTACTTGTTATCTCTCTACATTGTTTCTATTAAATGTAAACTCATTAATCAGAGTGTGCTTGTTGAGCAGCACCCTGTGTATTGATGATGTGTGCTTATTAACCGAAGAGTCCAAGCTAAAGTAAAAGACATGACTGGCTAAAAAAAGACAGCTTGTTTTGGTGAAAACCTGCTGTTTACGAAAGGCTCCTTTAATACCTATGTGAAATTTTGTTTTATTATGTGTTGTAGAAATATTACCTCTAACAGCTATGTAGGTGTGAGCATCTGTGTCTGGCATTTGGTTGTTCAGGAATGGCCTACTAATATTCGATCGCTGCCGTCCTCCTGCCAGATAAAGAGAAACAGCATGACAAAGATTATTATTACACTAATAATATTTGCTCCTGAAATCTGGTAGGCAAAAGCATGCTGAAATAACAAACACAGAAGAGTGTTTACTCACCGTGCTTGTCAGGCTCTAATATTATAGTGACCTCTCCTGTGTACGTCAAAATGCCCTGAGTCTTTCCCATCCACCAGAACCAAGAAACACAGAGTACAAACAAGAAAATGGTGTTTTACTAACAATCCAAACACAATAAAATGTTTTTCATCATGCTGCAATAATCTCCAACTGGTTACATGTAGGCAACTAAACCTCATTCCCAAAATGTGCTTGTTAACTTCATTCTACAAGCCCAACTGCAAAAAAATTAATCATAGTTTAAATAGAACATAGAAAATATATTAAATATTTAAACTAAAAATGTTTATTCACATATTTTAAGGAAAAAACAATAGGCGGCTATATATATATATACTGTAAATCACAAGTCCGTGAATAAGTTGGAGAAACTGTTTGGCCCTAACGGGAAAGGGTTTCCTGCCAATAAGCAGACTCTCGGTAGGTGGATTGTGGATGCTCATCATCTTACAAGTACTCTGCTTTGACTTTAGTCTGCTCCGCTCGGGTCAAGGCTCACTCCACTCGGAGTAGGACAGTAGAAGGGACAAAATGTAAGAGAGACAAGAGCCTCAAGAGAGAGATTTAAAAACAATGCTGTGTGTGCATGTATATGCTGAAAAGTAAAAGTAAAGCTTTGTTTAATAATGTTCCTTCTGTTTTAAAAGTAACTGATTAAAATTTGCAAAATCTCAAGCTCATGAGAAGTAAAAATGATTTGAAAGAGGTTTAACATCAACCACAGGAAATATGACAAAAATGTGACTATGCTTAAGATATTCAAATATTTTTGCTTGTCAAGTTCAAGAACAAAACTCCCAGTAAGGAATGTCCAGTGTTTTTGAAATAAAAATTTTAAACATATAGATGTGCTGCTTAGGTGTCCAATAACTTATTTACGTTTACCAGAAATAACAAATGTTTTCATCCTTTTTACAATAAATAATTTTAATAGCTCACCACTACTTTTAACACTTTCTTCACACCGTCTGTCATTTGTGTTTCCAGTTCAAAGGCCTTCACCTCGATTATGTGGTGTCCTGCCTTAAGAGGAATAATGACAAAAGAAACCGCGTTGGACGATTGTTTATCAACGCTGACAGTTGTGCGATACTTCCCCTTAAAGCTGGCCATGCTGCATATTTCTTCGGTCTCCTTCAGCTCCACAAAAACCTGTGTAACATTAAGAATAATTATTGTTCTACATGACATTGTTGGCTTTGCCAACTGAGCATAGAATTCTGTAAAAAAATAAATAAGAAGGCATTTGTTTTGCTGACAAAAAACCTTTTTCATGAGCTTGTTGTTTAAGTTATGGATAACCACTTTGATCTCTATTTGTTCGTTGACTGAGGTAGAGTACGGCAATTTCAGATCAATGAAGAACTTCTTATTAACTATCAGTTCGTATGGATTTGCCACACAAATACCTAAGAACACAGGAAACAATAAGTATTTCATTTTTTGGGAGGGATTTTGTTCTCAAAACAAATATTATTTATAAATAGATATTTTAATACAAATTTGAACAAATGAGCTTTTTACTAGCAAAAGAAAAAAGATTCAATTTAAATTATTTGTTGCAGAAACACAATAAGAGGTTACTTGCCTGAATATTGGTGCAATATGAATTTGAACCTACTTACCTTCCTGTGAAATACTGACAGCAGTGAACACCCAGGTGGTGATGGATTCTGGTAAGGCAACATCTCGAATTTTCACATTAGTACCACTGTGTGGGGAAACAGTAATTGCATGGGATGCAATATGTTGCCTCACTGTGGTAAATTAATCAATTAATTAATTAATTAATTCTGCACAAGGGGCTACTTGCACTTCCTTGTACCTCCTTTGTATCTGGGTCATACACTACAGCTGAAATCGCTGTAGTGAATAACAGGTATGTTACAGGTAAGGTTTCTTATAAAAAAATGTAATAGAAGTAATAATTATGAAATATTTAATAATGCTCTTGGAAAGTCACTCAAAATAATCCAACTGATTTGTGAATAATTTTGTACGATGATTGTATTAATCACTTTTGCTAAGTTGTAAGAAAAATGCCATTAATACTGCAATGCACAAAAAACCCTAGTTTTTTTTTTATCCATACCTGGGAATATCCACTTTGTCCCACATCCAGCTTTCAGGGAATTTTGAACGTGATGTAATTTTATCAGACATCTCATTTGCCTCTTTCTTTTCACCTTAAATAATTTGGAAAAAATCCTTTGTATATTACATTTAACATGCATCGTAATACAGTATAAACAGTTCATATTATATTTCTATTAGAGCTGTAACCAGACAGTATATGATATAGGTCTTAAGTTATACAGGTCACTGTAATGGTCACACTTACCAGGATACAAAACACAAAGGTAAAGATTATGATCAAATTAATTTAAGGCAAAAAATTTTTATCGTAATTTCAAATTCTCCTGTTTCACACTAACTAATTAGACATCTTTCCACGGAGCAGAAGACAAAAAATTGCAGACAGATTTGATTCATTTGGGGAGCTAAATGTCCATCCTTGCACCACCTATTTCATTTTAGATTTGTAACTATCATATTACTGAAATAACAATGTACCAGACTAAGCTTTGTGGTTTACTAGCATACCTTATTTATATAATTATTAAGTATTTATTTCACAAACCGATATAACTCAATTAAAATCTGAATATAATCTAACTAGCTCACATTATTTTACTCTAATTTATGCTGCTAAAATTGATCATATTTACCTTGTTTATTTCTTTAAAGCTGCTTTGATGACTATGTTTATTGCTAAAAGTTCTTTAGAAATAAAAGTGAATTGAATTGATTTGCCTGATTTATTATTATTTTTTCTTTATTCTTATTATTGATGGTGCTAAATCTGTGTTTGATGGCCACTGCTTTGATTAGAATTTGGGGAAAAACTGAATAAAGTAAAACTTTATCATATATCATTTGCCTTGATTGTTTCTTCTTATTATTTCACATATGCTATGGAAATGGCATATGCATAGCATATCCACAAAACAACGGCACAAAAAATGGCATTGATGGCATTGACTTTTTGCAATTTTTTCAGTAAAACATAATTCCTGGACATCTTGGCCGGCACAACAAAGGTGGCAAAGGTACACACATCCTTCACTTAAGTAAAAGTACAGATACTCATGTTTTGAAAGAAGCGGGTAAAAGTTTAAGTATTGACTTTTTTCCTATTTTTTTAAGTTTAAGTAAAGAAGTTTGGGCTCTGACATGTACTTAAATAAAACGTCGCCATTACTACTACCTGTTTTAGTATCACGCTGGTAAGTGGAACTCACATTATATATAAATATTAGGGCTAGCACCGCGTTCACTGAGATATTCAACCTCACACTGGAACAGTCTGTTGTCCCCTCATGCTTCAAACAGTCCACCATTGTTCCTGTCCCAAAAAACCCCCAGCCCACCTGCCTCAACAACAACCCCCCCCGTAGCCCTGACCTCAGTAGTGATGAAGTGCTTTGAGAGACTGGTCAGAGACTTCATCACTGCATCACCACCAGACACACTGGATCCTCTACAGTTCGCGTACTGCCAAAACTGTTCTACCGAGGACGCCATTGCTCATCTTCTCCCCACAATGATGAGCCAACTGGACTACAGAAAAGGGAATTATACAGAGTTGCTGTTTTATATATACATACGGTACGGACCAAAAGTTTGGACACACCTTCTCATTCAAAGCATTCACACCTTCTCATTTATTTTCATGACTATGAAAATTGTAGAGTCACACTGAAGACATCAAGGGCTATTTAATCAAGAAGGAGAGTGATGGGGTGCTGCGCCAAATGACCTGGCCTCCACAGTCACCGGACCTGAACCCAATCGAGATGGTTTAGGGGTGAGCTGGACCGCAGAGTGAAGGCAAAAGGGCCAACAAGTGCCAAGCATCTCTCAGGGAACTCCTTCAAGACTGTTGGAAGACCATTTCAGGTGACTACCTCTTGAAGCTCATCAAGAGTATATATATATATATATTATACATTTCATATTTTACATAGTTACATAGTCCCCATTCAATTTCCTAATGCCAGACAGTTGTATAAAGCATTTCACTGTATGTGACAAATACAATTAAAATTTGATTGATTTGATTTGATGGTCTTGGGTGCACCAGCCTCAGGACTTCTTCTTGGCCGAAAGACCTTTAGGTCTGGCCTCTTACTGAGCTTCTGAGAGCGGCAAGCCGCTCCCCAAACCCAATGAGGGGGCACGCAACTCGCTTTGTTTTATTTCTGTAGCTGGATTATCACAAATTCCCAATACCACAACCTAAAATCTAATGGTTAAAACCTTACCAGTAGTCATCACATTTACCACATCTCTAAACCTCCTACACATCTATAGGAACCTTCTCAAATTACATTTTTCTTTTGTTCCCCTATTAATGCATTGTAGAATCTTTAGAATGCTACTGTAACTTACTTCTGGCAAAGTGCAGTTCTTGTTGCACAGCTGCTTTTCTTACATCAGCAACTTTCTGGCAACAATGCAAGAAGGCTTGGCGACATTCAACTTCATCCTCGATGTATTCAGCTCTTCGCTCGCATGTATAACCCAGAAGGTTTTCCACCAATCCGTGTCTGCAACACTGCTTCAGCTTATCATTGTACTTGCTCACTGAGTTGAAGAAAATAAGTCACCATACACATTAATTACATTTCATTATCCATTATATACAGTAAAACAAAAAAGTATGAAGTCTCTTTGTTTTTGTTTTTTTATATATAGTACTAACCTAAAGTGCTTATGAGCTCCGATTTGGTGATGGCACGCCCCTTTCTTTTTGATTCAGGTGCACAGGTGGTGACTTTGCCAATGAAAAGATAAACAAATTAAGCAGGAGAAATCTCTGATTTTCTTTTATATAATATTATATTACATTTTCATATCCATCACCATCTTAATGAAGACAGACTCACATTATGGTGGAGAACATGTAAAATTAGTATTAAAAAAATCCCACAAATGTTACAATGAAACCCATAAACCTGAGCAAAAAGACTAGGACTTAACTAAAATCAATGACCACAAACTACAAATGTAAGACCAGGTGATCCCAAAATGTATTTCAGGTTGAAACAGTCATGTAACATGAACCATGGAAGTCCAGTGGCTGATGGGAAGTATAATCCAGGGATATAATTCTGACACTAAAGGTAGTTTCATTGCTACGCCAATTATAAAATTGCAAGAAAAAAAAAGGTGAGAAGAATAATGGCTCACTGTCAGGGAGATATCGATGTAGGAGAGTGTTTTTATTGGAGAACTACTGAAGATTTTATTTGAAGAATTTAGAGAAATTTGCACTTGTCATGTAGCCGGGAGATTTTTATAGAATTGTAATGTAGATGGTCCTTCATCTTTTACACTTTCTGTCAGAATATTCCATGGCATTCAATTTAAAATTTAGAAATATTTATATACAGTAGTACTCATTGGTAATTTGTTCTGGAACTGTTGACAAGTGTTGATACTGATGAGTTTGTAAGACTCTTCATGCATCTGTTTTACCATGAGCCTGAAGCACTCATGAGTTTAAATGCGAGAGTCTTTGTTATGTGTCATGCGACGAATGCCAAGAATTGTAAAAATTAGCATAACATGAAGAGTACCATATTTGACAAGTTCCACAGCCTATAATTAACAAGGAAATACAATATATATACAGTACAGACCAAAAGTTTGGCCACACCTTCTCATTCAAAGAGTTTTCTTTATTTTCATAACTATGAAAATTGTAGATTCACACTGAAGGCATCAAGGGCTATTTGACCAAGAAAGAGAGTGATGGGGTGCTGCGCCAGATGACCTGGCCTCCACAGTCACCGGACCTGAACCCAATCGAGATGGTTTAGGGGTGAGCTGGACCGCAGAGTGAAGGCAAAAGGGCCAACAAGTGCCAAGCATCTCTCGGGGAACTCCTTCAAGACTGTTGGAAGACCATTTCAGGTGACTACCTCTTGAAGCTCATCAAGGGAATGCCAAGAGTGTGCAAAGCAGTAATCAAAGTAAAAGGTGGCTACTTTGAAGAACCTACAATATGACATTTTTCAGTTGTTTCACACTTTTTGTGATGTATATAATTCCATTTATAATTCCACGTGTTAATTCATAGTTTTGATAGATTTGATAATTTTCATAGTCATGAAAATAAAGAAAACTCTTTAAATGAGAAGGTGTGTCCAAACTTTTGGTCTGTACTGAATATATATATGCGCCATACCTCTTCGCTCAGCAGTGCTTCCTGCAGTGTGTGTTATGAACAGCAGGCCTGCATCATAGAAAACCCCCATAGCATCTTTCCCACTTCCAGCTGTACAGCCGATGTCATGCTGTTCTACAATGTCCCAGATCTGTTAGTTTGGGAACAACAAAAGCAGTGTAATAACTACAAATATATTTACCTTCAGAACACTTTACCAACCATATTAATTATATAGCATCAAATGTGGACAATTCAGAACGGTATAACTACAGAAGATGATACACATTTCTATAAGCAGAAAGTGACCTTTGTACTACAAGTGTTCAATTCTCTGGTGGGGTGAAGGAGACATGACAGCTGCAGAGGTTTGTAGTAACGAAGTACAAATACTTTGTTACTGTTCTTGAGTAGATTTTTTTGGTATCAGTACTTTACTATTTTTCAGACAACGTTTTACTTTTACTCATTAAATTTTTACACAAATATCTGTACTTTCTACTCCTTACATTTTAAAACTGGCTTGTTACTTTTAATCCATTGATTTGGTGAAATGTTAATATTTTTATTTTTACTGCCTGCCGATTTCAGCCAATCAACCGATTTTCTGTCATTGCGCGTCTTTTTTAAACCACTGGTGTATAAAGTCCTGACTCTCACTCACCACAGATGTAGACTAGTTTACGAAGCTAATATCAGCAGGCAGAAAGCAACAAGAAGTAAAGGTAACGTAGATGAGACAGAGGGAGTCAGTGATGTAAACATGACTGAGAACAGACACATTCCTGATCATCTATCGTTAATATCATGATATGTGACACTAAAACAGGTAGAAGTAATAACTAGTTTTAACTTAAGTACATGTCAAAACCAAGACTTCTTTACTTTCATTGTATAATCAGTACCTCAACTTTTACCCGAGTATTTTAAAACATGAGTATCTGTACTATATATATATATATATATATATACACAGACACACACACACAAAGATATATAGCGATATAAATAAAGATATAATAATTTTATTGCTGGCTAGCATGTTGGTCATCACATATGTTAATAATAAACTACGTTCATAAAAATAAAACGACAAACAATTTTATATTTTGCATTTTTGCATAAAATATATTATTATTATAGTAACTAATAACCCCCTTACTTACTCATTAACTCACTCACTCACTCACTCACTCACTCACTCACTCAAATCTGTTATTTAAACCACCATGCAGAATAAAGTTTTTTTTTGTTGAAAAAAAATTTATAAAAAAAATTGTGAAATTAAAATAGTGTTTCATTACACAGTGCATCATCACATAGTCATTGTTATCAAAGTCAACAGTGTAGAACCTTCTTAGAATTTGCAGACTCCATGATGGTCCTCAAAGTTATGTTTGGAAAGTATTAATAATAAAATTACAATAAGTGAAATCCAAATGTGTTTTTAATTGGTATTGTGATTTCTTTTTATATTTAGCTATTCATCAGCTGATGTATTCATGAACAAGCCTAGTGTTAATTACTCACTTTGGTCTGAGTGATTCTGTTCTTGTTATTGAGAACGTAGACGCCTTTATCCACAGCAACCAGATAAACACTTGCACTAGGAGCAGCAGAGACTTTTAACTTGATTTGATCAGCAGGTAAATACGGTGGTTGAGGATCTTGTATATTCAGATGAACCTTGATGCATTAGAAAAAAAAGGAGGGTTGTCAAGAAACTACATGAGACAAGGACAAAACAGTAAAATAGTAACATTGGTTCAAAATGCTGACCCTCAAGCAGGTTGTGTCTCAGGACATGTACAATGTCAGTGTGACAGCAGTGAAGTGTGCAGTAATAACAACAGACTGATTCAAGGTTAAGGTGGAACTGCATCAAAGATCGGCTCTGAGCCCTGTCCTGTTTGCAGTGGTAATGGACAGGTTGAAGGACAAGGTCAGACAGGAGTCTCCGTGGACTATGATGTTTGTGGATGATATTGTTTTTTGTGATGAATGTAGGGAGCAGGTGGAGAAGAGCCTGGAGAGGTGGAGTTATGCGCTGGAGAGAGGGGGAATGAAAGTCAGTAGGAATAAGAAACAGTACATGTGTGTGAATGAGAGGGAGGGCAGTGGAGTGGTACTGTTGTACCCAGGTACAACAGTGCAAAGTAATGGCGAGTGTAGTAGAAGTGAGGAAAAGAATGCAGGCAGGGTGGAGTAAGTTGAGAAGAGTGATAGCAGGAGTGATTTGTGATAGAAGAGTATCTGTGAGAGTGAAAGGGAACGTTTATAGGACTGTGGTGAGACCTGCAATGTTATATGGTTTAGATACAGTGGCATTATAATTTACTATAATAGAGGAGACAGAGGAGGGACATAAATTATATTGGTAGAAGAATGCTGAGGATTAAGCCACCAGGTAGGAGGAAAAGAGGAAGGCCAAGGAGGAGGTTCATGGATGTGGTGAGGGAAGACATGCAGGTAGGGGAGCAGCCGAAAGAAGAAGAAGAAGAAGAAGACGACAGGAGGCAGAGCTGAAGGTAGCAGAGCTGAAGATGTTGAAATTTTCATTTGGAGTGACAACGATAGACAGGATTAGAAACGAGTTTATTAGAGGGACATGTAGGGTGTTTTGGAGACAAGGTGAGGGAGGCACGATTGAGATGGTTTGGACATGTGCAGAGGAGGGACATGGGGTATAACAGTAGGAGAATGCTGAGGATGGAGCTGCCAGGAAAGAGGAAACGTGGAAGGCCAAGGAGGAGGTTTATGGATGTGGTGATGGAAGACAGTTGTCTTGTCCTGAGGAAAGTGTGAGTACAGAGTCAATGGCCCTATTAATGCTACTACTTTACAGATCCATATTATATCAAAAAACACGTAAGTAAAAAGAAAGGGCAATCCATCATTACTTTAAAAAATAAAGGAAAATCAGAATCAAGAAGTTTGAATGTGTCTCAAGTTAAATCTCCAAAACCATCAAACACTATGATAAAACAGGCTTTCATAATTGCTGTCTCAGGAAAAGAAGCCCAAGAGCTGCAGTGGATAAGTTTATCAGACTTACCAACCTCAGAAAACACAGATTTACATGAATGTTTCTCACAGTTTAAGTGGCAGACATATTTCAACATACACTGTTGAAAAGAGTCGAACTGAGGCAAATAAACCACGGCTTCTAAAGAACAAGAAGAACTTGCTTGGGCCTTGCTTTGTTTTGATGAGTCCAAATTTTAGATTTTGTTTCTAATAGGTGGTTCCTAAATGTGTGGTTCCCACTGTGAAAGAAGGTGTGATAGTGTTGAACAGTTGGCGATTTAGTTAAACTTATGGTCTTAACCAATATAGCAGAAAAAGCAGACAACAAGCACTCAACACCTCTGGAAACTCAAGATAGTTGGAGGTGACTACCACAAGAGGCTGACAGAGAGCATGCAAACCCATCATGAAAGCAAAAGGTGTCAGCCTGCTTGAGCACTTCAGGCATTACCGCCTCAATCACCGAGGAAACGCCCACTCCCAACCAGCTGCACGGATATGGCGTCTAATTTTCTGGCACTTATAAGGACGCCTGAATCCTCCAGACAGTGCCAGATTGTCTTTAGGCTTGCCCTGATCACTCTCCAGCGTATTCTCTGTTTTGTTTGTTTGTTTGTTTGTTTGTTTGTTTGTTTGTTTGTTTGTTTGTTTGTTTGTTTGTTTGTTTGTTTGTTTGTTTGTTTGTTTGTTTGTTTGTTTGTTTGTTTGTTTGTTTGTTTGTTTGTTTGTTTGTTTGTTTGTTTGTTTGTTTGTTTGTTTGTTTGTTTGTTTGTTTGTTTGTTTGTTTGTTTGTTTGTTTCTGACCTGTTCATTCTGTCCTCCGGTTTCCGGCTCGGCTCGCGCTGAACGCGCTCCGGTTCCCGGCTCGGCTCTGCTCTGCTCACGCTGGACACGTTCCGGTTTCCGACTCGGCTCTGCTCGCGCTAAACGCGCGTTTCGGTTTCCGGCTCGCGCTGAACGCGCTCCCGTTTCCGGTTCGGTATCCTCACTCTCCGCGCACATCGGCTCCCTGAATCGACTCCCTGAATCGACTCCCTGAATCGGCTTCCCGATTCAGCTCTGCACAGCCTTTCTTCCCTGCTTCTTTTGCATCTGCCTTGGATCCTATAACCTGAACTTTCTGACAAAAGGTGGCCCCTGAAGAATCTAAAACTTATTCTTGCTCTTTTTAGCATGCTCTTTTGTGGGTTCTTTCATATTTTGGATGGCTTCGGTATTTACGTACAATGTCTAAAACCAAAAAATAATCAAGGGGACAAACTTAAAACTGGTGTAGACAACATCCAATTACATGAGATGGATGGAGACAAGTGTGCACTATTGCTGCACATGTTCCATGAGCTCTGGCATTTTGACATTCATCAATCTATCTAATCTTACTCTTATTAACAACAACAATGATAATAAACAACCAACCTGTTCGTTACATGTGTCCTTCACATCAACCATAATGGAGTCAGCAACAATCTCTGTAGTTCCTACATGGTAATACGCCAGCAGTCGGAATGAAGGAAGCATTTGTCTTGTGATAACTATATTTTCAGTTATTACATAATTTTTTTCTCTTTTTATCTTCGAAGTGTGCACAATCTGCCCTTTACTCAAGATCTGGAAAAACAACCATAAAGTGGTGATACACATGATTATAACCCAAAATACAAGACTAAGTCTTTTGCAGTAATTTTACCCAAAACTGCTCATTTAAGAGAAAATATAATTTTTAAAACTACATACCATGTAAGTAATATCTTGAGTTTTGTTTTCTGAAGGCGTTTGTATATTTAGCGTGAAACTGCTCGGACTTTCGACATTTATCACTGCTGAAGCTAAGGTGATGTGCAGGTAGTTTTTGGAGCTGGAATTGTAGGCGTACGCTGTGAATGTGTTAACTGCTTGACTTCCCGCCCTGCCTTTAAGGCTCTCCTCGTTCGTTTGTACCTATGGTGAAACATAGTAATGCTTGAGACTTGGCATACGGCAAAGAAGGAATGTGGTTGATTTCATATAATAATCACTTTTTAGCTGACAGCTGTACATTTAATATTATGAGAAATGTCATCAGTAAAACATTTACAATAAATCAAATCAAACAGTAATACAGGATACATAATTTGTGCCCTGGAAAGTGTATTGTAAATGGCTTGAAGTTCAGGTGTGAGTTCAGAGCGTTAAACACACAGGTAGTTTGCGTTTGTCAGTTAAATCAGTGTTCTAAATGAATGTGCTGTATATACATATAAACATCCGTAACTATAGTAAAATACGATTCAAGTTCCACACAAAGTGAGACAGTGATTGTACACATTTCTTAATGACCTTAAAGAGCTTTTGGAGGATTTTTGTGTGTTGTTACTTATATGATGAATACATTGATTTTGATGAATGGTTGGAAACACAAGGTGCATTTAACAAACTACAAAAGAAAATGTTCAAATTAGAACTAGAATGAAAATCAGCACCAGGAATTATAGCACACATTTCATTTTTGAATACATAAGTAAAAAAAACAGGAGGAATAAGCACTAGTTTAAGTGTTTCAGGAAGAGATTTGAAGTAATTTACATACACCACTACCTTTTTCTCACCTCTCTAATAACTTTATTTATTTATTTATTTATTTATTTAATGTATTTATTTATTTATTTATTTATTATGTACATGTATGTAATCTTATGGCAGTATCTTTGTTTGTGATTTAGAGCTGCGGAATTCTAGATCTAATAAGGTTTAATAAAATAAGTTTGGAAAACAAAGTGTTTATTTTTTCATCAATTCAGTCAGTTCTAAGTGATAATCCATGCCTATGTGTGAGAGAGAATTTTTAAAATAAGAACAAAAATGCTGTCTGTAGAATCCTATAAAAAATGTGGTGAAAAAAAAAAACAGAGAAGATGACTGAGAAACTGAAACCTACTTTGAACTTCAGTTCAGTATCTGAGTGTTTGGTGTTTAAGTGGAACGGAGCTAAGCCGTTTGAATCCGTTTTTCCAGCTTTGTCTTCGTGAGACACCAGCAAGTTGATGTTTTCTGCTGGTGTCCCATCAGGGTTTGTCACGTACACCTAAAGAGGAAAAAACACTCAGCTCAGTTATTTATTACAAATATTTGATGTATTTAAAGTGGCACTGGACTTTCAAAAACTAATCCTAAAACCCACATCAGCTGCAGTAAAAGAAATAAAACAATCTCTCTGTTCCTTTATCTCTCTCTGCCCTGCCCCTTTCTCTCATTATGCCTCTCTCTCTCTCTCTCTCTCTCTCTCTCTCTCTCTCTCTCTCTCTCTCTCTCTCTCTCTCTCTCTTTCTCTCAAAATTAAAAATTTAAATCCAAGCTGTGCTTTATTGGGATATCTTTTGTAATAATGTTGCCAAAGCACATGAAATAAATAATATTTGACTTGCATTAAGAATGTAATAAGTTTAGATTAGACTAGACTAAAATATAATAAAAAAAAGAATAGTGATAAGAATTTAGAATAAAATAGAATTGATGAGAATATAAATCTTCTTCTTGTTCTTTTGGCTGCTCCCATTAGGGGTCGCCACAGTGGATAATAAGTCTCCATACTACTCTGTCCTCTAAATTTCCCTTTTCAAACAAACTACCTGCAACTTCCTGCAGACTCCATCCTCAGCATTCTTCTACCAGTATCACCATGTCCCTCCTCTGCACATATCCAAACATCTCAATCTTACATTAGCTGATCCTTGTTGCAGTTTCACCTCCAACCTCAAACCAGTCTGTCGTCCCTACTGCACACTTCACTGCTGTCACACTGTCCTCATACATGTCCTGTACCACCCTCACATACTTCTCTGACACACAAGACCTCCTCTTACAGTACCACAAATCCTCTCTCCACCCTGTCGTACGCTTTCTCTAAATACACAAATATGCAACTCCTTCTGATCTTCTCTATACTTCTTTATTAACATTTTCAAAGCAAATAATTCGCCTGTGGTGCTCTTCCTCGGCATAAAACCATACTGCAGCTCACTGATGGTCACCTCTTCTCTCAGTCTGGATTTCACTACTCTTTCCCATAATTTCATGTAGCCCCTTGTGCAGAATAAATAATAGTACCAAATAGAATTGATTAGAATAGAAAATAGTTTTTTAATAGTTTTACATTGAGAATGCAAAACTGTTAGCAACCATGCAGTTTGTCATTCTCAAGGTAAAATTATTAAAATAGGGAAAGTAAGAAAAAAACGTATATAAAGCTTAGTTACAAAATTTTAGTCCAACGAAACAATTAACGATTAAGCAGCTCTGATATTTCTTTTTATGTAGCAAAAAGGTACCCAATAATACTCAAAGGACCTGCTCTGACAAATGCTTTGATTGATTGATTTTTGGTCATGTCATTGATGTTTTCGGTGTTAATGTAAGATCATTATGGTCAATAATCAATGTCAAAATACTGCATATTTTTTATAAAACATGTCTGTTCTCAATTCATTTGTACTTTTTCTTTGCATTTATATGAACAATAAATGCTGCTTTTCATTTTCTGTTTCTACTACTGTTAAAATGTAATTACAGTTCTATTTGTGTGTACATGTATATGGTACAATACCCAGAAATCACATTTTTCCCAAATACAATTAGCTAAAAATAGTATAATACTATAATATTAAATTATATGCAGTGGAATACTGTATTTGGTCTAAAAATAAATATACTGTAAATATTGATCATGGTTGTAGTCCTATAAAAATACAGCAACATGGCTATTGGTTGTAGATTTTCAGTGTATTGTAAAAAGCATTATATAAATATTACTGAACAGAACTGCTATACTACTGTACCTTGAAATTAAACGGCATTCCAGCTTTGAAATATCGGGGGGTTTTGGTGAACTGGATGGTGTATGGCGATGTGACTATATGTATACCCCTCCTCTCAGCTTCCACCATTTCACTGCCTGAAACACACGGTTGCACAGTTGCAATGTTATGGGACATTCTTAAAGACAGTGCTTACACACCATTTGCATGCTTTTAACAGGTGCATGCAGATCATTAAAAAGAAAAATTGCAATATACTGATGTACTCTACCCGTTAAAGGTTTGGACACACCATCTCTTTTTTTTATTTTTTATTTTTATTTTTAACATGCCAAATGTTTTCAAGATTGCAAAATAAAAAAAGGGTGTGTTTAAATCTCAATGTGTCTGGATCATGAAACACCAGCAGTGGACTCAAGGAAGGCTGAATGGACTGATGAATTAAAATCTTTGTTTGCAAGGTTTTATGCAAAAGGATGGGTCCTCAGTATGACAACAACTGTCAAACATGGAAGAGGAAGTATGTTGGAGTGAAGCTTCTTTGTTGAGTCCAGTGTCATTAATACAAAGAGTGAGTGGCATTCTGAACCAAAACAATTTACAGGAGCATGCAGTGCCCTCTGATATACACAGGGGTTCATCCTACTGCAAAATAATGACACAAAACTGACCTGCAGGCTGTGTCAAGCTACCATAAAAGAAAAGAACATACCTCAACAATAATTACATTTTAAAGGTTTATTAATGTATCTCTGCTTTGATGCTGTCTTTTCGTTTAAGGCTTGATGTCAAAATTAATATGAAAATTATCTGTTCCCCTTCAGGAACTCGAGCTGCGTCGAAACGCTATGGGAACGCCCCTGCGTGACCGCGCTCTGAACCACGTGTGTAATCTGACCTATAGGTGTTTGGAACGTGACGTCATCAGTGGGTAAACAGGAAGCTACAGATGGCTGCGAGATGGACAACGTGCTAGCTTCTGCTCATTCAGGTAAGTGCTGTTGCGCTGTGTTTTTCTGATCGAGTGATGGCTGTCAGACAGGATTACCGTAAGTGTGTTTATCCGTGTCCGCGTTTCATTACCGGTATGGGTTTAATTGATCGGTCTGTTGTTTGCCTGGGAGTGGAGCATGCACAATCGGCTTTTGAGGGAGTCGATTGCTCGCATTGTAGCTGCATGGCTATGTGCACGCTTCGCTCCCAGAGAGCGCTCTTTGAGAAGAGCTCTCTTCCTCGCGACGCCGGTCCCGCTCTTGCTGAGGCAAAGCGGCGCCGGCGCTTGTGGGGCTCGCTGGCCAATTTAGTGGCGGGGTTGGAGTCAAACATGGAACGCCAAGGTGTCCCCCTCAGGGCTGGCCTCTGACCCACTCAGAGCAGCTGGGAAAAGAAGGTTTAAGAGTCAGGCTTCCACAGCCTGTACTTTGTCGTTCCGAAGAAGGATGGTGGGTTGCGTCCCATTCTAGATCTTCGCTCCTTGAACCGCTCTCTCAGGAGGCTCAGGTTCAGGATGCTCACCCTCAAGGGGGTCGTGAATCAGATCAGGTCCAGAGACTGGTTCGGCACTATAAATCTGAAGGACGCATACTTTCACATCTCCATTTTTCCTGCACACAGGAGGTTCCTGAGGTTTGCTTTTGAGAGCGTAGCATACCAATAGTGGGTCCTCCCGTTTGGCCTGGCACTCTCACCCTGCACCTTCACAAAATGCGTCGATGCGGCACTGACCCCGCTGCGGCTCCAGGGCATCCGCATTTTGAATTACATCGACGATTAGTTGATCCTGGCTCATTACAAGCACCAGGCAACTCGGCATCAAAATGCCATCCTTGCCTGCATGAAGGTGCTTGGGTTTCGGCTGAACACCAGCAAAAGCGTGCTTTCTCCAGCACAGAGAACCACCTTTTTTGGGCGTAGTGTGGGACGCGGCCAGGTTGCAAGCACGGTTGTCACCTGCTCGGGTTGAGGTCATCCTCACTGCCGTCGGGAGAGTGCGGGATGGCCAGCCACTCACTGTGAGGCAGTTCCAGAGGCTGCTGGGTCTCATGGTGGCGGCGTCATGCTTGGGCTCTTGCACATGAGACCCCTATAGTGGTGGCTCCGGGGCAGGGGGTTCTCCCTCAGGGGAAACCTGCATCGTACTATCAAGATCTCGGGGCGTGCCTTTTAAGCCTTGGATGTCTGGAAAGACCGGACTTTTGTGTCCTGTGGCCCAGTGTTGGGGACTCCGTGTCATCACATGACGCTAATGACGGCCGCTTCCCTCACGGGGTGGGGAGGGGCCATAAGTGGCCACTCCGCCCAGGGTCTGTGGAGCGGCCCACGTCTCTCGTGGCACATAAATTGCCTGGAGATGATGGCAGTGTTTTTGGGGTTAAAACTTCCTCCCGGACCTGAAAGATCGCCATGTGTTGGTCCGCACGGACAATACAGCGGTGGTCTCTTACATCAACCCACAGGGGGTCTCCAATTTTGCCCCTTGTACAAGCTAGCGCAAGCGGTCCTCTTGTGGTCTCTGGACAAGCTCCTGTCCTTGAGGGCCTTGAGGGTCGGTTGAATGTCAGAGCAGACACCCTGTCGATGCAGGGGCCGAGGCCCCGAGGTGGTGGAGCTCATATGACGGAGGTTCTATGGAGCCCAGGTGGATTTTTTTGCAACCCAGGAGACCTCGCACTGTCCCCTCTGGTTCTCTCTCTCTCTCACCCAGCCCCGTTAGGGCTGGATGCCATGGTACAGTCATGGCCGAGGCTACGCCTGTACGCCTTTCCCCCGATCGCACTGCTCCCTGGTGTTCTGCAGAGAGTTCGCCAGGATGGAGTCCGTCTCCTCCTGGTAGCGCCCCGATGGCCAGGTAAACCATGGTTTGCGGATCTGGTGTCCCTACTCGAGAGCCCTCCATGGAAAATTCCTCCCAGGAGGGATCTCCTCTCACAGGCGGGCGGAACCCTGGTTCACCCCTGCCCAGAGTTGTGGAGGCGGAGGCTGGTCTCTCCACCGAGGTGGTAGAGACCCTTTTCCACTCCAGAGCTTCCTCCACGTGGAGGTTGTACGCCGCACTGGCGACTGTTCACATCTTGGTGCGAGCACCATGGCCTGGAACCAGTCAACTGCCCGGTCGGTTTGGTTCTGGAGTTCCTACAGGAACAGTTTGCCGCTGGGTTAACTCTTTCGACCGTGAAGGTTTACGTGTCCGCCATCGTGGCATATGGCTCCCCGCCTGCGGTGAAGTCGCTTGGTAAGCACCCACTGATGACACGTTTCCTCCACGGCACCCGGAGGCTGAGGCCCGGGATATGACCCAGAGTGCCTGTCTGGGATCTGGCAATTGTGTCGGTGGCTCTATCTGAGCCCCCCTTCAAGCCATTAGCCGATGTGGCCCTTAGGTTTCTGTCTATTAAGACCACCTTCCTTTTGTCGATTTGCAGGCTCTGTCCGTGGCCCCGTCTTGCCTGGAGTTTGCCCCCTGGCATGGCCAGAGTGTTTCTCTATCCGAAACCTGGGTACGTACCTAAGGTGCCTTTAGCTCCCTCACGTCCTGTCGTGTTACAGGCATTCTGCCCTCATCTGTTTACAGCCCCCAACCAGGAGCGACAGCACCGGACACTTACCTCCGCAGGACGAGTCCGTGGAGGAAGATGGAGCAGCTGCTTGTCTGCTATTGCACTAACAGGAAAGTTTTCCCAGCCAATAAGCAGACTTTGAGCAGATGGGTAGTGGATGCGATTGTGTCGGCTCACGAGTCCTTTGGCCTCCCCGCACCGTTCGGGGTTCGAAGCTCACTCCACCCAGAGTGTGGCGGCCTCTACGGCCTGGTCCGCTGGAGTGCCACTTCAGGACATCTGTGAAGCTGCGGGTTTGTCCACCCTGCTGACCTTTGTCAGGTTCTATTACCTTGACCTCAGAGCCACCACGGGCTCCTCTGTCCTATGTGCTGGTGCCGAGGCCCTCTAGGTAGGTTCTGGTTAGTGTCGCATGATTGGACACTTGTTCCCATAGCGTTTCGAAGCAGCTCGAGTTCCTGAAGGGGAATGTCTCTAGGTTTCGACTGTAACCCTAGTTCCCCGAGGAATACTGAATTGTTTAATAATTGTTTGATTCTGAGCTCAGTCACATGCTTTTTATAGGGTGTGTAGACTGGTATTAAATAACATCCAGTTTATATTTATTTGTAGTTACATTTTATGTTTTTAAATCTAGCAAACTAATTTCTGTTAATTCTAAGAGTTTTTGTTTTGACTCAAATACTGTCATAATTTCTGGTAAGTATAACAGTTTTTGAGTCAGAAAAAGTTACAGATTTACCTCTGGCTTTTTTTAAATGCTGACACTGGAGACTCCTTTTATAAATGTTCAATACATTTACAAGAAATTACACAATTACATATGAATCAACAACAATAGATTTTTTGGAATCTTTGTAAAGATTAAAACGGAAGTCAAAGTTGGCAACAACAATGCAATTTACTCACCAGTATTTGTGAGCACACTGACAGATATGTACAGTGTTTCTCCAACCAGTTTAAGTATGTCTGGAAAGGTTTGGTTGATCTGTCGTCTGTATAGTGTTGCTGTACCTTCTCCATTCTTGATCTGCACAGTTCAGGTCAGAAGCATATTTTTTATGTATTACATTATTACAACATCATCAACTGCAGCAATTAGTTACATTCCATTTTCATTATTCCTGTGACACAATTTCTATGAAAAAAAAAAACAACAACATCCCAATGGCATTAGAGATGTAAGCATTTTAACTGATTGCTGATAATACGCCACATGATCCCTCTCGACTGTAGTCTGGAGGATGCAGCATCCATAATTTCCGAAAATAATTTCAAATTTGTCTTATCATGGCACAGTTGTCACTTTAATCGAGTCCATTTTAAATCATTTTTAATCCAGAAAATAACATTTCTGGATCATGTTCACATATGGCTTATTCTTTGAATGATAGAGCTTTAACCTGCAATTGTGGATTGCACTGTGAGCTGCTGTCAGGAAACCACCTGCCACGCCCCCTTTGGTGGCTCTCTATGCCTCCGCTCTCCCTAGAGCTCCAGGCCATTAAAACCCAAGCGAGCTGTACTCCGGCTTCTGCCTTTTGTTTCGCTTACACCCTGACAGCTGCATTCACAGACAATGATTTTTGGAGGTGTTTCTGAGCCCATGTGATGCTTAACAGATCACAAGCCTCTATTATTGATCCTTACCCTTGTCTCTTGCATGCAGAGTTTTCTCCAGATTATCTGAATCTTTTGATGATATGTACAGTAGATGATGAGTTATTCAAAGTCTTAATAATTTTATATTAAAATACATTATTCTAAAATATTCCACAATTTGAACATTCAGTTTTTCACAGTTCGGTGAATCTCTGCCCATCTTTAATTCTAAACAACTCTGCCTTTTATATACCTAAACATATTACTGACCTGTTGCTGGTTAACCTAATTATTTACAGTGTTCTTCCAGCAGTGACCAATTCTTCTTTAAAATTGTACATTTGCTGTTGTGATTAAAATGATCATTGCATTCTAATATATATATATATATATATATATATATATATATATA
>MU551603.1:8326904-8350986 GCA_024362625.1 Silurus asotus
TTTTCTAAATGTATGATTTTTTTTACCACCAAAGTAATGTACTTAAATAAAAGGTTGGATTTTTCTCTTTTTTTGCATTTGGGTTCTATGTTGTTTAAAAAAAAAAAGGAGAATTTTTTGAAGTCCATGACCACATCTTAAACAGGGGTGCCAATAATTGTGGAGGGCACTGTATATAATGTGTTTTTATTTTATTTATTTTTTTTTTATAAAACTACCCAAAGAGAGTACTGTTGGAAACCATTAAACCAAAGTGAAAAAATGCTGAATGTACTAATTTAATTAAAGTTACTTACATTAACCCTGTCCAGAGAGCTTTGAATACTTTTTTTTTCATTTCCTTGAAACACTCCGAACACAACAAAAGCACTACCTTCAACGTTTTCACCAAACAGATACCTTAAAAACAGTGAAGAGTAAAGAAGAATTGTCAAGAACAGATCAATCACCAATGAGGCACATAGTAATGCTACAAAATTTTATACTGTAGTAGATCTGTTCTTTGCTGCACAAACATGATAAAAAAAAAATTTCTTACTTTGCCTTGATCTTGACAGAAAAACGTTCATCATCAGCATAGAAGAAAGATTTGTCAGTTATCAAACTCACATCAAAACTGGGCAACCCTAAAAAATAAAGTCATTTAAAATAGATCGATATAATGATCAATACATTTTATCTGAATTTAATTAATACAAACAGTGGTATCCTGCTATAAAGAAAATATAATTTTCATTATTGATAAAAAAAGATTGATAATTATTAACATCATCATTATCATAATTATAATTATAATTATTAATTATTTTTTAATTCTTCTCTAACTTCTTCATATGAATAGTTTGTGTATGGCAGCCCAAAGAACTGTCTAATGGATCCAAGATGGCGGCGTGGCAGTAGCTCGCAGCGGCCGCTCCGGACCCAAAATGGTGCTAACTTCATTTTGTAGCCCGCCCTACACAACACATGGACATCGGAGCAACCAGTGTCCCTGTGTACAACCGCACCTTATTTTGTCACGACAGGTTTTACTGGCGAAGCTATTGTTGTTTTTATTTTTATATTTTGTGTATTGTGTATTGTCCTGCACTCTCCTGTGTTGTCTTTTGCACTGTTTGCACCAGTTGCACACATGCACTTTATGTGGGGAGGATCTTAGTTCCTGGCCCTGTGTTCTTCTGTTCTGTGACTGTTGTTTTATGTTGTTGTATGTAGCACCTGGGTTCAGGAGGAACGTTTCATTTCACTGTGTACTGCATCAGCTATATATGGTTGAAATGACAATAAAAGCTTCTTGACTTGACTCTAATAAATTGTTGGAACAATGATTGAGGAGGGCCTGAGAAACATAAAATTGCTTTCATCTAACTCATAGCACCTTATTCAAATATTGTCCACTGCTTTACCATATCTGGCTCACATAATATTCACCTGCATTAACAAAAATATAGTTTAGCCTAGAAAATTTGATACAGGGGTTGAGGAGGGTCTGAGGAACATTCTGACCAGCTTTGGTCCAATGCTTTAATGCCAGCATCCGGGTCAAATTTGGTCTTTATTTAAAAGTACCTTTATAGTTATAACTTTTGAACCCAATGATGTAGATTTCCTCACAATGCCTTTTGGGATTGTTCCACCCCTTGTGGCAATTAATATGATAACAATACCAAGCTGTTAGACCTTCCCCCCAAATTTTTCCTGATTTTACCAAATTTTGCTTACTACATCTTGAGACCTCGAGGAAAAAAGTTCTCCTGTAATGTGATATCAAAAAAAACAAACAAACAAAAAAAAAAACAGAATTTAATGGTGTATCTCACTGATCTATCTACTTATCATTACAAAACTTGATAGGACCGTATACTAAGACCATGCAATTGAATCTGACTAAAATAGTTGCAGCTGCATTAACAAAGCCACCCTGATGCCAATTTTTCATTTAAACCTTTCCTCCGGCTGTCAGATAATTCCACCACTTTCCAAGTTCAAAACACACACAAACCAAATTACAAGTCACTTTGGATCCCTTTGTTAAAAATCATGTCTTTTAATTAATGAAGCAACAATTCTAACATATCTGTGAATGTGAAAGTATTTTTTTTATTATTGTTATAATTCCCTGTTAATTATTTGTATTATATTTATTGGAATACTTACTGTATTCTTTGACCTCGAACTCTGCTGTAAAATTCTTATAATCATTCTCCTTGAAGTGTGCTGTTATTTTCCAGATTCCATTTCTTCCAAACCAAAAACAAGAGTTAGATTAAATATTACCATGTTCATGTAAGATTTTTCTTCATTCATTTATTCTTTAAAGGTCATTTTGTAATGCAATTCCAGAAAGCAACAGAGGTGGGAAGTAACGGAGTACAAATACTTCGTTACTGTACTTAAGTAGATTGTATTGGTATCAGTACTTTACTCCACTATTTTATTTTATACCATTTTATATAACATTTTACTTTTACTCATTACATTTTTACACAAATATCTGTACTTTTTACTTCTTACATTTTCAACACAGGCTCGTTACTTTACTTTTAATCCACTGATTTGGTGAAATATCAAATTTTTCTATAAAAAAACAATTTCCTGTTAATGTGCGTCTTTTTCAAGCCGCTGGTGTATAAAGTCCTGACTCTCACTCTTTACGCAGATAAAAATGACCAGGCAGAAGGCAGTAAGAAGTTTGGGGTTAATGTGGATGAGACAGAGGGAGTCAGTGATGTGAACATGACTCAGAACAGACACATTCATTTTATTAACATGCTATTAATAGAGCGCACATTTCTGTTTTTACTATTTTTATAAAAAAAAAATGTAAAAACATAAATACAAAACTAAATATAAAAGAGGCGAAATTAAAACCTCCAGCAAAACAGTAAATTAATCAGTAAACTTTTGTTTTATTTCTGCGCCAAGTCTCAAATCAAACACCAAATCCGCCATGTTTTACACAATTTACCCTCTGGGTGGCGTTTTGTGGGTTTTTCCCTCATAATGGTGAAACAAACTTGAATTACTGTCTTTATTGATCGTACAGATAAAAACAACACATCATTTAAATCTGTAAAATGTCTAGGATTACATATAAAAGCTTCTTGACTTGAAGAGGTGCAGTTTCTCCGGTATCACCTCATTAACTGTCCGTGTGGAAACATAGCAAAGGCTCTTAATAATGTCCACACGTCTCTGCACTGGTATAGCCTTTATATTAAATCACTGTACATATGCGTACATATATATCACATGCTGTACATATTATACATATTTATCTGCACTATTTGCACGATTGCTACTTTTTGCACTTCTGGTAGATGCCAAACTGCATTTCGTTGCTGTGTGCCTGTACAATACAAAGTTCTTTCTATCTATCTATCTATCTATCTATCTATCTATCTATCTATCTATCTATCTATCTATCTATCTATCATTAATATGATGTGAGGTCCAGTTAACAGCTAAAACAGGTAGAAGTAATAACTACTTTTTACTTAAGTAAAAGTAAAGAAGTCTTGGATCTGACATGTATTTAAGTAAAGAGGTATAATCAGTACTTCAAATACTACTTAAGTAATGTATGTGTGTACTTTTGCCACTTCTGGAAAGCAATGTCATGGTAATAATCATATTTCAGTTATATGTACGTATTACTACACCTTCTGTATAACCTCATACCCTTATTTATTACATTGTTACTGTAAATAAGCCATCTATGCACTTCTGGTTAGATGCTAACTGCATTTCATTGGCTCTGTACATGTACCCTGCACAATGACAATAAAGTTGAATCTAATCTAATCTAATCTAATCTAATATGAATAAAGACTTATGGCCACTGCTGTTTATTAGAATCAATTCAACAGCAGAATTATTCAAATATTTTTTATTGTTTCCAGAATCTAATAAAGACAGATGATCATTTACGTAAGAACTCAACACCAACCTGACGGGATTTCCCAGTTTAAATACATTTGGTTTGGTTGCTCCCTTTTGTACAGCGATTGTACTTTGTTCAACAATAATCCCTTCCGGAGTCTGCAGACATATTAATTAATATTAAGTAATATATTAGACATATTATTATATATATTGATAATATTATATATATATATATATATATTTTTTTTTTTCGTAAGATTTTATATATAAAAAAAAAAGAAATGCAATATTATACAAACTTACTGATACTTTCACAACTATAGTATTGTCCAGAGGCTTCATGATTGAGTTCACACCAAATATTCTGTATTGTACTAAAGAAAATGTAATAAAAAAATTAATAAGAATGCAGAAATGAAATAAGCCCACACACTCACATAAACAAAGACTGACATTTTTCTTGCTGTTAAATTTACCCAGGACACAATCCTGAAATATTTTAATATTAACTCGAGTCCAGCATAAACACTGCACCAATGTCTGGACATTTCTTACAAATACAACTTTCATCCTGACGATTGATAAAGTTTTCCAATAACAATAAAATTTTACACTGTTAACCATTTAATACTTGATCATAGTGTAGTTTCAGCAGTCGTACTCACCATTGGAATCTGGAGTATATAACGTCTTATCTGTCTGAAGGAACAAATACCCAGGCTGGAATGAGACCATAACAATCTTCTCCAAGGTTTGGTTACCCCAAACTGCTCTCAAATAAACATACTGTTGTTCCTCAGAGTCGGCTTTAAATACAGTGTCTCTAAAAGGAATCTATGGCACAAAGAATTCAGTGTACAATTATTGTGTACAGAAGCTTTTACTTATATAAATTTATTAGCAGTGTTGATTTTAAAAGCAAATTCAAGTTTAATGATTAACTGGAATTAAGATATAGATGAAAATAGATATAAGCCACATATATATTTTATATATATAGACACACAATGTATTTCTGTACACAATGGAAATGTATGCAATAATTGTACACATTTGTTATTGTGGACATACAGAACTGCATTTAAATCTTTATCAATAAATACATCCTAAAACTGGCTCACTAAGACACAGACTAAAAATACTGTTTAGTCTGAAAACTGTTTTTGAGAGTGAACATATTGAGTAAAAGTGCTACTTGTGGAAGAGGTAAATCTTTAAATGGTGTGTAAAGACTGAAAACTTTTCAATTATCTAGGTGAAGTTTATTCCACCACTTTCGACAACAGGTTGTAGAACAGGGAAAAGTACTGAGCCGGGCCTTCCTTGAACCCTGAGACATGGTGGGGCCAATCAAGCAGTGGTAGAAGATTGAAGCAACAGAGCATGGAGTAGTACTACATAGCATTACTGGTGAGGATCAGACTTAATCATATATAAAATGTTCTTTTGACATGTTAAAACTATGTTCCCCTTTGGGAACTTGAGCTGCGTCTGTCAGGTTGCGAGTGAAACTGGAGGCGGAAGCTGGAGTACAGCCTGCTCAGGTTTTATTGACAAGAGAGAGGGAGAGATATACACAAGCACACACACACACACACACACACACACACACACACACACACACACGTCCTTAGAGAGAGTTCGATGAGCGTTCTCAAAGCGTTACGACGCAGCGTCACGTTCCCTCTGGGAACTAGGGTTACGTTCGTAACCTAGAGATGATCCTTATTCACTTTGTTGACAATAAAAAAGTCAAACAAATTGCCAATAAAAAAAGACCTACTAAATCTTACCTTTATATCAACATTAGCTTGATATTTGTTGTCCTGATTTAGAGTGGCGGTTTCCCTGACAAAGATAAATTGTTTACTAGGGAAGTTAAATACGTTTATATTGACGCTTAACTCGTCACTGCCTTCATAGTCCTGCACCTCTACAAACACCTTCTGTTCTGTGCCCACTTTCAGGATCTGGGAAGTTGACATGATGAACCTGAGATGAACATAGACAGGATATCACATTATATTCCCTATTCATTCTTATTTATTTCTGATTTGTTTGTTTGTTTTTTTACATTTTTTGCACAATTTTGTTTGCCATTACGTCGTATTACGCGTGGAAAAAATGATCTGTCATTTGTATTGGTTTGATTTGTATTTTTTGATGAACAGATTGATTCCTATTATTTCTTTTATTTTACTCCTCATTCATTCATGAGACAATCCTGAAATATAATGGCTGAAGCACTATTTTGCATACTTTTGCATAATCCCCAAAGAACACTGCATAAGCGTTTTCAAATTATTAGCAAATAAAAGTGATTCTTTCCAAACATTGATAAATCACACATGAACATTTGTGCATGAGACCTAATTGGTTAAAACAACAACAAACAAACATCTAAAAAAAAACAGCTGCTTCTACTTAATCTTGGGTGGAAACCTTTCCTTTGCATGGACAGAAGTTACTGAGATAGAATCAAATTTTTGAACACTTTTTTCCTTCCCAGCCCTTAAGCACAATCCTCATAGAATGTCTTCAGGAAATGGTTGTATGCAGCCAGCCATATTGCCCCAACACAAAGAAGTGGTTTAGAATAAAGGACAGAAAGATCGTGCTGATACCCAGACCAGTGGTCTATTTTTGTTTAAACTATTTAAAAGAAAAAGGTGTCTTAAAATATAATTCCAATTCAAGTGATTTTTTACTGCTGCTTTTTTTTTTAAACTGGAATTTGACCAAGAGCTATTATTTGGCATCTTCATCACATGGTTGCACTAATGGACTTTTGATATATCAGAATCAGAATTGAAAAATGCCTTTATTACCAAGTATGATTACACACAAGGAACTTGTCTTGGAGCATCCAGTTTGGGAGAAAGTACAAAATACAAAATAAAATATAAGTAAAACAGACAATTAAATAATAATGCAATATATACAGAAGTATTAATATTGTTTAAATGAATGTACAGATGTTATTTACAAGTGTGCACTTTACAAATAGAGCTTTGGATTCTACGTATAAATAAATGTGTCAGGTATGATGGACAATGTGTAGGTACAATATTGTTTTTGTGCCAGTTTGGACACGAGGAGGTGTGGCCCCATATTATTAAGATGTGTTGTGTTTTGTGGTATATAGTGCTGGTATTGTGGTTAGCTTGAGATTCAAAACAAGACAATACAAAGCAAGACAAAAAGAAAGTTATAGTTAGTAGACAGTTAGTTCTTCTGTCAGAGAAAAAAACAATTACACTGTATGGTGGTGCACTCTGCCTTATTCTCCTGAGACCCAAATGTCCACCATTATTTTTGTATTTGTTTAAAATTTTGCATCCAGATATTTAATTAGAAAAGGGTTTCCACAGTATTCAAATCAGGACATCTACAGATCTCACTGTATCATTGCTATAAGAATTGAGTAGTCATGTGTTTCGAAATGCTAAAATGTTAACATTTTTTACAAAGTGTAGAAACTCTGATCAACATTAACCACCAACACATACAGACTTTAAAAAATGTGCATGTGTAGTATCCACTAAAGAAGTTTGCACTTATTAAAAAGATTCAACAGCTTCTGATCAATCAAAATCCAGACGTCCCAGGCAATTACATTTACTTCTGATCATATAGAATATATGTTTCAAAAGTCAAAGATCAGAATCGGTATGTTTATTGTGAATTGTAGTACTCACAGTGGGTCACATAGTGTGAGCAAAGGAAAAGAGAGCAATGTTGCCGTCAACCACACCACGTCCACAAGCATCCTGCCTGCTGGATTTGAGTCAGTCTGAAGAAGTGTGTGTGCAAGAAAATAAATATCCTCTCTCAAATATCTACATGCCCACCCTCTTTTGACATAAAGATCAATACACTACAGTACTTTGAACTGTGTTTTGAAACTTAAACACAAACACACACAAGCACACAAATCCTACTTTTTGTTTAACCCCCGTAGGGACTTGCTAAATCCGCATAGGAAAAATATAATAAGATAAATTATGATGCTAAAATAAAAGACAAGTAATGAATGTTACCGGGTGAGTGTGGCCTCATCAGGACGCGAGAGACTTTTGAACTTATTATCTAGACATTGGGACATCTCAATTGTTATTTCAATTTAGCTTGAACCACAAATCTATTTTTATTATTATTATTATTATTATTATTATTATTATTATTGTTATTATTATTATTATTAATATTATTATTATTACTGTAGTGTATTATTTTTTATCAGAATAAATATAACTTCAGTTTTTTGACAGCAAACATGATTTATTTATAAACTTGGAAGCGAGCTGTCGCCTTGTGGGGAACTTGGAGGTGAGACGTCGCCTTGTGGGGAACGGGCCATCCGGAGGGGTTTGGCGAAGACGTCCTGTTCGTGTCGCGCTCCGGTGGTGGTACGTATTCCTTTTCACTGCCAGGCGGCGGTACGACGGCCCCTTCATGGCCAGGTGGCAGTATGATGTCCCCTTCATGGCCAGTTGGCGGTACGACGTCCCTTATGTGGCCAGGTGGAAGTACGACTTCTTTTTCGTGGCCAGGCAGCGGTGCGACTCCCTCCTCGTGGACACTGGAGCGGAGTGGTTTGTTCTGAGGGACTCTGGAATGATGTGGCGCACTCTAAGGGACTCTGGAATGGAGCAGCATGCTCGGAGAAACACTGGAACGGAGCAGCACCCTCGGCAGAACACTGAAGCGGGCCGATTTGCCGGTCCGCCACGGTCATCCTTAACATTCCTAAGAATAGCCCGATGAAATTGGCATATGATCCAAAATCGTCTCCTTTAATGCTCCACAGCTTACTGGCTCGAGAGTGGGCGTCTCCAGACTGGAGGGAAATAAAAAAGGCGATCTTGGCTCGCTCGGTGGGAAATTGGGGTGACTGTGTCCCGATATATCCGCAGGTGCTTTCCAGGAAGCCGCTCCACTTGGCTGCATTACAAGAGAAACAAAGTGGAAAGGCTATCGGGTCTACGAAGGTGAAGCAGCCTTTCGTTGAAGTCTGAAGCGTGAAAAGGCATTGCCAATCCATCGCGGTAGAGCGATTTCTCCCTTTTCTGTTTAGGTTGGTTCTTCTTTTACGATACGAACCACGAGTCGGATGCGGAAGTAACTCAATCATAGTTTTTTAGATGATTCACACACGCACACACAGAAGTCAGAGAGTCACAAGCCAACGTGTGGGTTTGGTCTGTAATGTGGGGATAATCAACGACCGGTGACTCTGGAACGGGTGTTTAAATAGGTGAGTAGATAATGATGACCAGGTGTTTGGAATCAAAGCCAGGAGAGGCGGAGATAGCGGTGGCATGATAGCCGCCGAGGGGGGCGTGGCAGGTAGATCCCTGACACAATGGCACCTACAAGGGGTGTAATACCATTAAAATAAATAACATTTCTATATTAGTAATAATATAAATAAAACTGGGATACACTTTATGTGGCTTGGACACCTTTTACGTTATAAGTACGTAATAAGGTTAAAATGACAATAAAAGCTTCTTGACTTGACTGGGTATCGGTACTCCCTAATGGCAGTGGCCTCTTGCAGCCAGATATTGTTCCTACATATCCACATATTGCATGTCAACAGGATCTGATTCATGTAGTCTCTATGCCACAACTTAAAGAATCTGCTGCTAAGGTCTTGGTGCCAGATAACACAGCATGCCATGTTTTTCTGGAAAATATCGCAAAGACATTGTGGGCTAAATATATCTACACCTACACAGATTGTGAACAAGATAAACTATTATGTATTGCTATAGGCAAAGCGGATCTCCCTCTTGCTCTCCAACTCAACTGTCAATGACCTGTGAGGCCGAGGCTATTTATCTATACTGAGATTCTTGGAAATTTAACATTTGGAGTTTGATCTGTTTAATAATTAAATATTTGGAAAACGTATCTGTGTTTAATGTTGCGTTGTGGAGCAAAGTGAAACTTTGGTTAAAGAACAATTTTTACCCATCATACAGATAAAATAAGCACAATATATTTTTTTAATTGATTGTTTTGTTGTTTAAAAAAAAAATCTTTATCACTTCACTGTTTAAAGCTATAGATATATTTTTTTTACAACCATTATACTAAGTGAATGTAATGGAGATTTACAGCAGTTACATAAATCAGAAACAATCTGATCATTGTACATAAATCGTTAGGGTCTAAAATCTGTTATGCCACTGAAGCAACACAACAGAATATAGAGCATTTCTTTGTAATTGTTCCCTAATTTTTTTTATTTGTTTGTTTTTTCCTTTACTCATTCATTCTTTCAGTCAAGCAAGCAAATAATCCTGGCCAAAAATTAAATACTTATGCAAGAGAAACATTGGAACAACTATATCTGTTTATCATTTCCCAAGATTTGGATCTTGTTTTGATTTTGGGTTTTTGCTCTTGGATTGTCTTGTAAAAAACAAAGTTTTATTTGCATTTGCCAATTATTGTACATAAAACCAATGTTTGCATCGCATGCATTATCTTTTGCAGATTAGTTTTCCACCATACAGTAAATATTCAATAAATCAATAACTGTTTTATCTTGGTCAAGATGCTACTGCAGTCTGCCAACCTGTATGTTTTTGGGATGAGGATAAAACTTGGAGAACACCAAAGGAAACGTGTGAACAAAAGTAGAATATGTAAAACTCCACTAAGATAATAAACCAAACTAAAAATGTAACTCACAACTTGCTCCTCCAACTAGGTTGTGATATAAAATGTACTTGGAAATTATATTAGCACTATATGCAGTTGCTAATATTTTAAATGGATTTGGTTTATAAAAATAAAAACAAATCTTTACTCTTGGTTTTTGTTTTATGCACTTTTTAATTGACAAAGAAAGAGATGCACAATGAGCTGTGTTCCATTTAAATTTATGGATAAATGATTTATGCAAAACAATCAAATACATCTTCCATACTGTTTGCACTCTAGCTTCTCTTCAGCAGCTCTAGATTTCCAAAGGGTAGATTTACACAAGGAGATGGCAGCAGGCCAGTTGATTTACGGGAACACAAAATGATTAACCCTTCACCAGCCTCATGCTGCAGGATTGTTTTGCTGCACAAGACCTTGCTCTGAGCTAAAGGTTTAACCTTCAAAATTTTAAGTTGTACAACTTCAAAGTACACAAGTCGGCATTTAAATAACCACTCATATGAGCGAGGAGAAAAAAATTACTTTTTATTTAAGATGACATTTTTTATGACTATTTTCAATGTTGTAATTTTTAAATAAAGCAGAATGCAAATGATTTGCAAATATAATGAATTCATACACTATTCACAATAAAAAAACACATCAAATGTTTAAACTCAGAATATATAAGATTTTAGGGTAAAAATTAAATCTTTTTGAATTTCATGGCTGCAAGACGTCTAATAAAGTTGGGACACGGTCGTGTTTCGTGTTGTGTAGCATCATGTCTTCTGTCCGTATGCATATGGGAACTGAGGAGTCCAGTTGCTGACGTTTTGGCAGGGAAATGTTATCCTATATGTGTCTAATACATGTTCTGCATGTCCTTTGTCTTTTTTTTTTTTTTTCATTATGCACCAAATATTTTCAAACAGTGAAACGGTCTAGACTGTTGTCAGGCCAGTTTAGCACTTGGACTCTTCTACAAAATCATGCTATTGTAATAAATGCAGTAAGCAGTTAACATTGTTTTGCTCAAATATGCAAGACATTCCCTAAAAAAGACATTTTCAGCATGAAAGCATTCGTTGCTCTAAAACCTGTATATTCTGTTCAGCATTGATGAAGCCTTTTCAAATGTGCAAGCACCCCATTCCTCAGGCACTAATACACTCCCATACCATCAGACATGCAGCTTTACGTGCTGATAAGCGAGATAGTCCCTCTCCTCTTTAGCCCAGAGGTTATCCATTGTTTCCAAAAAATAAATGTACATTTTTATTTGTCTGACCACAGAACAGTTTTTCCACTTTGCCTTAGTACATTTATGGATGACACTGCAAACTGTGTTCACACACGATGATTTCTGGAGGTGTTAATGAGCTCATGCAGTAATTTCCACTACAAAATCATAACTGTTTAAAATTCAGTGTTGCCTGAGTGCCCAAAGATCAAACACATCCAATATTGATTTTTGCCCTTTTCCCTTGTGCACAGATATTTCTCCAGATTCTTTTAATTGTTTGATGATGTATTTTATGAATGATGAGGTATTTATTGATTAGAGTTTTATTTTGAGGAATGATGTACTGAAATATTCCATGATGTGTAGACAGACTCTTTCACAGATTGCTGAAATTCTGTCCATCTTTACTTCTGAAAGACTTGCCTCTCTAAGTGTCAGGGATCCCCCTCGGAAATTCTCACACTGCCTCTCTCTGTTGCGCTCAGCGCTAAATGCTGACATCTGTCCCTCATTACTGATCCCCTTTATAAGTTCTCATTTCAACCCAACCTGCTGTCGAATCTAAGCAAAGTCATGCTAGTGATCTCCTAGATTCCCGACTGCCAGCATTCCCTGCTGGCTCATGCTCCCTGTTCCGATCCTCTGGAATATATTCACTTTACAGATTACTCCCGTTGTACAGATTATACCCACTGTGTGGAATATATACTGCAATGAAACGGTTTGGGAACACTACACTCTGAAATACTGTGTGACTTAGTCAAATTGGACATTCGCCGTCACCGACATTTGATGTCACGACCAGAAAGATATATAAAGCACATGGAGTGAAGCCGGTGCTAGCTTCTGTAAGGAGAAGAAATCGCTGCAGGGGATTACATACGTAACCTAAAGAATTTCCCTTTTAGGAACTCGAGCTGCGTCGCGACGCTTTGGGAAAGAGATTTCCAATACTGCCTGACTGACAAATCATTGACTAGTGTGTATGAGCACAGCTAGGTCCAAGAACAGAGCGGTCAGGTTCTATAACTTTGATGTCAAGGTTATAGAACCTGACAAATTTCAGCAGGGTGGACCAGCCCACAGGGTTGCAGATGTCTTGTAGGGACACTGAAGATTAAGCCTTAAAGGCTGCCACACTCCAGATCGAGTGAGCTCTGACGGAAAATGGAGCGGAGAGACCAGAGGACTCATATGAGGATGCAATAGTATCAATAATCCACCTGCTCAAGGTCTGCATATTTGCAGAGAGGCCACTCCTCAGAGGGCCTCAGTTAGAGCGGAACTAGAATCGCAAGGAGCATGGGCACCCTCTTCGAAGAGTGCCCATTGGGAGCAGAATGATTGCATTAACCCTCTGGAGTCTGAATTGCCGCCGGCGCCCGAACGTGCTTTTTTCAGATGTCAAAGTAATACATCATTTAAATCTGTAAATGGGCTACTTTCATTTGTGTATGCTCACTACATAAACAAAACGTTGTATTTTTTTAAATGAATTAAATAGTCAGGGTGAGCCATCTGTCGCCTTTGTCTGCGTAAACTTTGTTTAGAAACACGTCATCAAAAAGCGCTGAAACTCGGCCAATAGCTGACACACAGAAATAAAAAATATATCTTTAGACAGCTTAAAGTGTGTCGTTTTAAAATAAGTCAGTATATAAATCATGTGAAACCAAGTAGAGGCACAGATTTTCATTATCTGATAATAAGCTACGAGCGGACACGCCCCCCCTCACAGGTAAAACAGTTCACTCGTTGATTGCGATTTGCATTTTGAAGAGCGAGGACTTTCCAGCAAGTTGCTACGATGAGTAAGTTATTTAGTCTTACATTCTGATCATATAAAACTCAGATTGTTTGTAGACATCTCTGCCTAGCTTTTGTCAGCATTGCCTTTTAATGTTACAACAAAAATCCGCCAATATCTGCTCATTTGTAACATGAACTGTTTGTAATTGTATGCTCTAAATATTGTTGACGTTATATAAAGTTCTATTTTAGCCTCAGTTCAGTTTTGGTTGGTGTCACTGATCATCCTGAAAGGCTGTTATGTAGTGTGAGCTAGCAGAGATGTTCCAGAAAATGAGGTGTAAATGCTATATGTACAATGCATGCTAACAAATATATATTGTTCAAGTGTATTCATCAAAAATACTGAAAAATATATTGTTTGATTATTTTTAGGAGTGTGGCTGCATCACCCCTAAATACAAGTGTAATAAGTCTTTTGTCAATAATATATTTAAAAAGCAAATAAAAAGAACCAAATGTAAGAGCATGTCAAAATCTCTCAAGGGGTCAAAAACACCCTCAGACTCCAGAGGGTTAACATGTGAGTGTAGTGCACAGAGCGCTTCATAAAAAAACAGAAGCTGGTGCTTTTTATAGCTTCCTGGTCATGACATCACCCTGCCTGTAATGCTGCGCATCCAATTTGACTGATCACACATATTGTTTCAGAGCGTGGACAATGCGGTGGCGTTCCCAAAACATTGCAACACATTTTGAGTTCCTGAAAGGGAAGTTAGATAAGGATGTCTTAAAGTGTAAAGGGTTTATTGCTTAAGTGTTGTTTGTATTACACAAGGATTGTCGGACACCCATCGAATTGTGTTTCATAACTCTGCTTTCTGTTAAAGCATTAGCCTTATTAAACCCAGAAGTGCTTACATAGATTAAATGCTTTAACAAAAATCTAAATCCTGATAAATGATCTGATTAAACACATGGTTAGAACTACAAGACCCTGACATCAAATGAGACACAAAACAAATAATATGACAGTCCAGCTACTGCCACAAACACTATCTTAATGTGCTCACCATTGTTCTTGCTTCCACAACTATTAAGAACCTAGCAAAATTCATGTAAAATTCTCCCAGTAAAGCAAGACCTCAAAGAGGTATTTTCCAAGACCAAGGAAATCCCCCATTCTAGGGCTAAACACAAAGCTATGAAGGATTGCAAACAGGAAGCTTTTGGTCAAGGCTATATTAGGCAATCCACATCTTCAGCTACAGCTGGGTTCTTCATCATAGAGGAGAAATTGGGTCCCCTCAGATTATATGGGTGTCAAAGCTTAAATATCCTTACCCTCTCCTTCTGGTTCCTTCAGCATTAGAGCTCTGCCAAGCATGAATATTTATTAAACTAGATCTAGGTTGTGCTTGCAACTTGGTGGGAATTAGGGAAAACAGCAAATGGAAGACAGATCAATTTCTTAGGCTATATCAACCAAACTGGTGTGACTGGTTTCCAACAAACACCACAACCTTCCAATACGACAGATACCGACTTACAGAAAACACACACATATCCCCCCACTCAGCATTTTCTTGCTATTAATTAGGTACAGGTGTACCCACACACACACACACACACACACACACACACACACACTGTAGAAAAGACATTACTAATAATCTTATATTTCAGTGCTCATGTTAATTCTCACTCTCAAGTGTTCGGTATTATTTATATACAATAATCACATTTTTGATATCTCTCAAAAGAGGATAGGTTCCCCTTTTGAGTCTGGTTCCTCTCAAGGTTTCTTCCTTATAACATCTGAGGGAGTTTTGTTGTTACGGTTAAGGTGCAGTTAAGGTAAACTCAGTAAGGTGCTGCTTTTATTTCTTGTAGTAAAGGTCATAGTCTCAGAACAGCACTAGTTATCAAGTGACTGTCCAGAGCCAAGGCCAGGGAGCAGACAGACAGGCTAAACTAGCCGCTAGCTGCCCAGAGTTGTCACTCATGATCCACCATATTGAGACTGTGTCTGTGCCCCAAACAAAACCAAAATGTAGAAATTCTCAGAAAGTCTGTTTAAGTAACCTGGTTAACATTGAATTAAATAGGACTGAATGCATAGAATGCATAGCCAACACCTCTGATCTAAAGATTTTTTGTTAATTGTTAAGCATTAGATCTCTCAAATCAAAACCTGCATTCTCGATCCCTTGCCCACAGTTTCCTCAAACAGATAGTTCCAGTGGTAATTGGACCTGTTTTGAAATTGATTAACTCTACCATGAGCATTGGTTATGTACATAAATCCTTCAAACTGGCAGTTATCAAGCCCCTAATTAAGAAATCTTACCTTGACCCTTGTCAGCTGTCCAACTATAAGGCCAATATCAAACCTCCCCTTTATCTGCAAGATTTTAGAAATGGTTGCAGCACAACAGTTATGCTCACTTCTATCTTCTCAGGAATAACATTTTTGAAATGTATCAGTCAGGATTTAGGCCTCATCATAGCACAGAGACAGTGCTAGTTAAGGTGGTAAATGACTTGTTATTGGCCTCTGATCAGGTTATTGTCTCTTCACTTGTTTTTCTCAACCTTAGTGCAGCTTTTGAGACAATTAATAATAAAGGGGACAGCTTTCTCCTGGTTTGGGTCTTATTTGACTGATCACTATCATTTTGTTGATGTAAATGGTGAGTTCTTCACACTCTCTGAGGAAAGTTTGCTGTTCTGCAAGGATTTGTCTTAGGCCCACTGATTTTCTCTGTATGTGTATATATATATATATATATATATATATCCTGCCTTGTGTGAAATTATACATAAACATGGAATTTGCTTCAATTGCCATGCTCATGATACACAGCTGTATATTTCAGCAAAGCCAGATGAGAGAGATCAGCTTAAAGATTTTAAGGAGTGTGTAAAGGACATTAGACAGTGGATGCTTGATACCTTTTTTGCTCGGATAAGATACCTTTACTAGGACCACATGCAGCTAGTAGTAAACTTTCCGATTACGTAACATCTCTGGATGGTGTTTCTATCCCAGTGTTTACAGCAAAGACCTTGGTGTGATTATTGACCCGAGTCTTTCCATTGAGGCTCATGTGAATATTATTACCAGGATCTCCTTCTTTCACCTTAGATATATGATGTCGTTACAGGATGCAGAAAATATAGTTCATGCTTTTGTTACATCTTATGACGCAGTATCTGCGTGAACTTCTGTACCGATATGATGCCTAATTAGATCAGAATGTGCAGGCTATTTGTTGGTACCTCAAATAATTAAGACTATAGCATGCGGCAGATCTTTCTCTTATAAAGCTCCACAGTTATGATACAGCTTTCGAATCAGTGTTCGGGACTCATACACAGTCTCAGTGTTCAAGGCATGGCTAAAAACATATTTATTTAGTCAAGTTTTAAATCCGTAAATTTTTCTCAGGTAAAGGAACAAATTTTCTGGGCTTTCTGGGTACTGCTAAAACACAGCCGACAGCCGTCACAGCGTCACCAAACAGTCCAGGAGGAGCCATCGGTGCATTCAAGAGCACAGCTCGATCTTTGTCTGGAAAGTCAGACAAGGTGAGCCACAGATGCCTCTCTGTGGCCACCAGAGCCGCCATGGACAAGCAGCCATCTGGCCTGCTTCTCCGAGAGAGTAGGAGCTCGATTCAGCATATTAAGCTGAAGCAGACTCATCCAACTCCAACCCCACTGCTAAATTGGCCTGCGAGCCCCACGAGCGCCGGCGCCACTGTGCCTCAGCGAGAGCGGGACCGAAGCCGCGAGGGAGAGAGTTCTTCTCTCTGGGAGCAATGCATGCACATAGCCATGCGACTACAGTGCGAGCAATCGACTCCCTCGAGAGCCGATTGTGCATGCTCCTCTCCCAGGCAAACAACACACCGATCATGCGAATTCTTACCGGTAATGAAACGCGGACATGGATAAACCCACTTACGGTAATTCTGTCTGCCAGCCATCACTCGATCAGAAAAACACAGCGAAACAGCACGTAAAAGCTAGCTCCTTGTCCATCACGCAGCCATCTGTAGCTTCCTGTTTACGTGACGTTGCCCGCTGATGACGTCAAGTTCTAAATGCTAATTGGTCAGATTACACATGTGGTTCAGAGCGCAGTCACGCAGGGGCGTTCCTATAGCGTTTCGATGCAGCTCAAGTTCTTGAAGGGAATAAAGATGCATAATCTATATCCTTCTCTTTCTGTCACCCCTCTTCTCTCTCTTTTGCTTTCTCTCTATCTTTCTGTCAAGTTAAATATGCTCCTGAGGTTCCAGTGACCACTGTTCCTGCCACTCAAGGTGGATCTTTCCACCTTGTCCAGGCCTGCCTCTGGATAGTGTTCTCGTTGATTGGATGCCACTCTGTGCAGCTGAAGATGGTTTCTCATCAACGCCTTGGGTGGTTTCATGAAATTCTAGAGTAAGAATGGAAACTTTGAGGATGCATTTGGACTGTAGTTAATGTCGACAGTCTGCTACACTGACTCAGGACTACAGTTTGCTTCTGATTAGGCGGCATACGCCCTCCTCTTGGAGGGAGCTCTGGAGTGGAGATCGGTCTCTACTACTTTTTCGAGGGGCCACAGCCACCTTGGAGCCACCAGGAGGAGACAAACTCCGTCCTGGCAAACTTTTTCCAGAACTCCTGGAAGCTGCGTCCCCCGAGGGGACAGTGCGACTCTCTTGAAACACAAACAGATCCCCTGGGCTTTGCTGAATCTCATCCGTTGTTAGCATTACGCGATGATCAGGAACTCCCAACACGGGGCCATGAGACAGGAATCTGGGATCTCTCCAAACATCTAAGGCACATACGCATGGCCGCACGCAGCTGGAATGAGTCCTAGCAGTTTCTGGAACTGCTTGAGATTGAGAGGCTGTCCTTCTCTGACCTTCCTGGTGGGCATAAGGATGGCCACAATGCGGGCAGGGGAAAGCTGTGTGCGTAAAGTAGTCAAATCCCATATTACGCTGAGATAGGTGGTTCTCTGTAATGGAGAAAGCACCCTCTTCCCGGCGTTCAGCCGAAACCCCAAAACCTGAGCGAGCGTGAACGACATCTCTATGTTGGACCGCTAACTGCTCTGATCGAGCTAATATCAACCAATGGCCGATGTAGTTGAGGATGCGGATTTCCTGACGTCTCAGGGAGACCAGAGCTGCATCCACACATTTTGTGAAGGTGCGGGGTGAGAGGGCAAGGCCAAATGAAAGAAACTGATACTGTCAAGCTTCAGCCTTGAAGCGAACCCCAGGAACTTCCTGATCCAAAATGGCGGTCCGTTAGTAGCTTGCAGCGGCTGTTTCATACCCAAAATGGTGCTACTTTCACTTTGCAGCCCACCATACGCAACATATGGACATCGGAGCAACTAGTGTCCCTGTGTACCACTGCCAAACACTACAGGAAATCACAAACAACCCCAACAACACAATAAATGATAATCTGTGACAGAAGCTACATGACCTCAGCATGCTTCAAGAACCATGCCTCCAGATCTTGGCGTCGCCTGCAGCGGACGGATGGAGGATAATTCGAAAGCACTGCATGAGGAAGCAGATGACACCTCCCTCCCAGATGCGCTGAACACCCGGTTCAAGGTGCAGAACAAAATGGTGGCAAGGAATACAACCCCTTCTTCCAGTGACCAAGTGCTCTGCTAACCACAGCTGAAGTGAGGAAAACTCTCTGCTGGACAAGACAACATTCCTGGCAAAGTGCTCAGGGAATGTACAGAACAGCTGGCAGATGTCTTCACCGACATCTTCCCTGAGCAGCGCCATTGTTCCTACGTGCCTCAAGACGACGACCATTGTTACCGTGCCGAAGAAGTCTACTGTCTTAATGACTATCGTCCAGTCGCGCTCACACCTATTGTGATGAAGTGCCTCGATAGGCTCCGTTCATGTGGCGCATCAAGACCCAGCTACCACCATGCAGTTCACATATCGTCCAAACCGCTCCATGATGCTATCTCCACGACCCTTCATCTGGCCCTCACCCACCTGGACAACAAGGACTCATATGTACTAATGCTGTTTAAAAACTTCAGCTCAGCATTCAACACAATCATCCATCAGAACCTAATTGAGAAGGTGAGCCTATTGGGCCTGAACATTTTCCTCTCTAATTGGACCCTGGACTTCCTGGCTGGGAGACCTCAGTCAGTCCGGATCGGAAACAGCATCTCCAGTACCACCACACTGAGCATTGGGGCACCTCAGGGCTGTGTGCTCAGTCGACGGCTGTTCACTTTGCTGACTTATGACTGTGTAGCAATGCACAGCTCAAATCACATCATCAAGTTTGCTGATGACACGACCGTGGTTTGTCAGCAAGAATCATCAGCAAGAATGATGGGTCAGCATACAGAGTGGAGGTGCAATGGTTAACAGCCTGGTGTGGAGCGAAACAAAACAAAAGAGATGGTTGTTGACTTCAGGAGAGTAGAGAGTGACCATCCTTCACTGAACATCAATGGATCCTCTGTAGAGATCATCAAGAGCACCAAATTCCTTGGTGTTTATTTAGGGGATAACCTCACCTGGTCAATCAACACCAGCTCCATCACCAAGAAAGCCCAGCAGCATCTCGACTTGAGAAGGCTGAGGAAAGCTCAAAGTCTCTCTCCCTTCTATCATGGACATTTACACCACACGCTGCATCTGCAAAGCCAACAGCATTGTAGACGACCCCAACACAGAGCCCATCAGAGAAGCGGTTCCGAAGCATTTTGCCGTCACATCCAGAATGTGTAACAGTTTCTTACCTCAAGCCATCAGGGTTCTCAACACAGAACTGCACTTTCAACAAAACCAGGTGATACAGCTCAATTAGCTTTAACATAATTGAGTGTGTAAAAGAAATAAGAGATTGGATGACCCATAATTTTCTACTACTAAATTCTGATAAGATGGAGATTTTGCTCATCGGCCCAAAGACCAGTATACAGAAGCTCCAGCATCTCAACCTGCATTTAGACAGATGTTCTGTAACTACTGGTTCAACAGTAAAAGACCTGAGGGTTATTTTAGACAGCAACTTGTCTTTTAATAATCATATCAACCAAGTTACAAAAACAGCCTTCTTTCACCTTAGAAATATTTTTAAACTAAGAAACATGTCTATATCCGATGCAGAGAAGCTCATCCATGCATTCATGACCTCCAGAATAAACTATTGTAATGCATTACTAGGTGGATGTCCTGCATCATTAATAAACAAGCTTCAGTTAGTTTAGAGTGCGGCAGCAGGAGTTCTTATAATCATATAACCCCAATCTTATCATCCCTGCACTGGCTTCCTGTTAAGTTTCAAATAAACTTCAAACTACTACTTCTGACTTATAAAACACTAAATGGTTTGGCTCCTATGTATCTCTCCAGAGATCTCAAAACTCTGGGCTTCTAGTAGTTCCTAGAATATCTAAGTCCACTAGCAGTAGATCATTTTCACATTTAGCTCCTAAACTCTGGAATAGTCTTCCTGACAGTGTTCGGGGCTCAGACACACTCTCCAAGTTTAAGTGCAGATTAAAAACATATCTATTTAGCAAAGCCTACACATAACACGTCTCACATCATAACCTTGTGCTCCAGAACATCTGATCACATGCACATTATCAACTTGTGCTGTTAATATCATGAACAGCAACTAGGCTTATTCCTCTCCACTGCTTCTCTTTCTCTCCCCATCCCGAGGCATCCTGAGGTTGGCCAGCTCCAGTCACATCCCACCTCATGAAGATTATGGACCTTTTGAAGAAGTAGATGCCGAACTCGAAAACATCCCGAACCATCTAGCGACGTACCATTGCCAATTGGATCCCACTACATGTGTGGTTTTGACATTGGACCTCCTGGCGTGTTTAAAGGCTCTGGAATGGAGAAGCTGATGCTGGATCTGTGATGATCACAAATGTTGAGCTCATAAAACTAGGAGCTACTAACCATATATACTGTATAAGACTGTAGGAAGAACATTACTTATAATCTTATACTCCAGTGCTCATGTTAGAATCATCTGCCAGAATGCAGCAGCGAGGGTCCTCACTAGATCTAGGAAATACGACCACATCACCCCTGTTTTAATCAGTCTACACTGGCTCCCAAACAAATCTTGCATTGATTATAAAATACTACTACTGACGTATAAAGCACTTAATGGTCTCGCACCGCAGTATCTGAGTGAACTTCTGTACCAGTATGATCCTTCACACCTACTTAGATCAAAAGGTGCTGGCTATCTGTTGGTTCCTCAAATAATGAAGACTACAACAGGGGGCAGATCTTTCTCTTATAAAGCCCCACAGTTATGGAACAGCCTTCCAACCAGTGTTTGGGACTCGGACACAGTCTCGGTGTTCAAGTCAAGGTTGAAAACTTATTTATTTAGTCAAGCCTTTAATCAGTAGATTTTTCTTAGGTAAAGTTCAGATCTGGAGGGAGCATGGATATAGAGTGTTTGGTGAACTGGTATATTTGTATGCTGTCGTCCCCTCACATTCACACATTCACTCTGGTTTGTTGACGGTGGTGTGGTGTTACATGTCTGTGTTACCTTCTGGTTCTCCCTTTTAGTTATGCTGCCATAGCGAGTCCTGCCGGAGTCCAAACTGCACAGTGACATAAACTTTCATACACCAATAGGGACACCTAATAATCCATATCCTTCTCTTCCCGTCACCCTCTCTCTCTCTCTCTCTCTCTCTCTCTCTCTCTCTCTCGGTCGAGTTAAACATGCTCCTAAAGTGCCAGTGACCACTGCTCCTGCCCCTCTCCCCTCCATGGATCTTCACACTTCTGTGCAGCTTGGGACGGTCTCTCATCAACACCTTGGGTGGTTCCATGTAATTCCGGAGTAGAACGGGTGCTTTTAAGTACGGATTGGACTGTAGTTGGTGTCGGCGGTCTGCTGCACTGACTCGGGAGTGCAGTTTTCTTCTGATCGTCATCACTGTACCCCGCAACATTGTATTTCTGCTTCAAATGGACATTTGGTGCAACCCAGATGAGGATGGGTTCCCTCTTGAGTCTGGTTCCTCTCAAGGTTTCCTTCTTTTGCCATCTCGGGGAGTTTTTCCTTGCCACAGTTGCTCATCAGGGACAAACATACTTACAAAGAACATATTTACGTTTAATCACCACATTATCTGTGTAAAGCTGCTTTGAGACAATGTTCATTGTGAAAAGTGCTATACAAATAAAAATGAATTTTAATTGAATTGAATGTTAGTTCTCACTCTCCAGTGTTCTGTATTGTTGAAAGATTTATGATCAAACTCTTGATGTCACCCAAATGAGGATGGGTTCCCCTTTTGAGTCTGGTTCCTCTCAAGGTTTCTTCCTCATTACATCTAAGGGAGTTTTTCCTTGCCACAGTCGCCACGGCTGCTCATCAGGGATAAATGCACACCAGTCACCATCACTGTTGATTTCTGTAAAGCTGCTTTGAGACAATGTCTGTTGTGAAAAGCGCTATAGGAATAAACTTGGCTTGACTTGAAACTCACATGCACACACTCACTCAACTGTGTGAATGATCTGTACAACCCAGACCTAACACACACGTGTTTTCAGCACCACTCATATTACATCACCTCAGTAACTACAAACTGTTTACATGCTTTGCACATGTTTTTTGACTGCCGCTATTGCTCTTTTGCACAACATTTTGTTTACATATTTGTTTAATTACAATGTTCACTCCCGTACTGTATTCTTTTACACACCGCAGTGTGTAATAATACAACAGATTTACTGGCGGCGCTATTTCGTGTTTTGTAAGTTTGTCTGACACTGTTCTGTATTGTCTTGCACTGTCTTGTGTTGTCATTTGCACTGTTTGTACCAGGTTGCACATGATGCACATTATGTGGCGAGGACACTTCCTAGTTCTTAGCTCTGTGTTTTCTTTGATGTAGCTCTGTGTTGGTTAAATGTAGCACTATGCGCAGATCATGCACAGAATGTGCAGAAAATCTGTGCCTAAAGTGCACAGAATGGACACGGCCACTTCCCTCGGGAACTGACCTAGCAAATCGCTCAGACCCTGGGCTCTGCTGATGATTATGGCTCTGCCCCTGGATTTTGCTGACATTGTAATCTCTGCAGAAGACGTTGCTCTGTCACTGGTCTCCACAGAGGGTGTCACTCTGCTGCTGGTTTCTACTGAGGATGTTGCTCCACCACTGGTCTTTGCAAAACCATTGGTTTCCACAGAGGACAGTTGTTTACTTATACTATTTGATATGTCACATGCTTGCTATCTGATATGTCACATGCTTGCTTTCCTATTTTTTATATTTCTTACATATATATATGTATATATATAGGTCTCCACAGAGGGTGTCACTCTGCTGCTGGTTTCTACTGAGGATGTTGCTCCACCACTGGTCTTTGCAAAACCATTGGTTTCCACAGAGGACAGTTGTTTACTTATACTATTTGATATGTCACATGCTTGCTATCTGATATGTCACATGCTTGCTTTCCTATTTTTTATATTTCT
>MU551603.1:8357084-8383585 GCA_024362625.1 Silurus asotus
ATATATATATATATATATATATATACTTTTAATACCTGCACACAACTAATTAAAACTATTTTTTTGTACAAATTTAATCCTAGTTAGTGTGTCAGTGTTGTTTTACCTTGCAGAAAATAATGGCTGTTTGTCATAGTTAACTGTGGATAGATAAAAAACATGACCATAATTATCATGACACTATGCAAAGACAAAAGTAGCCAAAGTAGTCAAATGTGTACTTTAATAGTTTTCCAGTCATTTTAAAATTTGGGTTTATCAGTTTTACATCAAGATAATCTAAACACAGTATTTAAATAAATAATAATAACAATAACAATAATAATAATAAAAATAATAATAACAACAATAATAATAAAAATAATATTAATAATAATAACGATAATAATAATAATGATAATAAAAATATAATAATAATAATAATAATGATAATAATATTAATAATAATAAAAATGTCAGTAAAATCTCTTTTGAAATTATTTTGTTCTTTCCAGATGCTTTCTTTACTACACTTTCCTTTCACTCTCCCAATAGCCACTGTAGAAACTGATATAATATTGAATATAAATCTCAATCAATAACCAAATTCTCCCCAAACTCATTATAAAAATTCAAACACAAACATGTTTTCACCTACAACTAGAATTGCAAAGAGTGTGTGTTCTTTGTTCAGCCTATCTCAGTGCTGGTGGTGTAGCCTTCAGACGTGGTAACTAAAGCTGTAGGTAACTAATCAGAAGGTTGGGGTTCAAGCCCCAGGATCACCAAGCTGCCACAAGATAACCGTCTGTGTTCTAGGGGCATTGACCCTTCCATCATGGTTGAACCTTTAAGCTGACCCCCAGCTTCCTAACATTTCTGGGATATGTGAAGAAATTATTTTATTGTTTTCTAATGCACATTTCTTTCTTTCTTTCTTTCTTTCTTTCTTTCTTTCTTTCTTTCTTTCTTTCTTTCTTTCTTTCTTTTTTCGTGTGCTTGATCTCTGTTAGATAGACAAAGAGACTTTTCGTGCAGCCTATTTTTTTTAATAAAACCTTTTTTCTACTGCCGCCTCCTGGTCAGCGTCGATATTGCAATGTAATATCTTACACAAACGAACATCATCAGAATTATGGAGGACGAAAAATATAAATAAATTTAATAAAATTTATAAAGTAAAAATTAATTAAAACATGTTTTGGTCGATAATAAAAGAAAAGTATTAATTTAATGATTTTACACAATTAAATCATTGACTCATTTTTAAGTTCTGTGTTGTTTTTATATTTTTTAAATGCAGTTGTTAATAAATGCATTAATGAATAAATGAATAACTACATGATGGAATGCAGAATTAAAGTAAATGCACCAATAAACCAAATGAAGAAATAAATGAAAGGAATTTATTTAATTAAGACTTTTTTTATATTGACTAAAGTGTGTGTGTATGTGAATATAAAAAAAGGGGTCAATTTAAACAAAATCTTTAACAGGGTTCCTGATGAATCTGTCACCCAAAAAGCTTTTCCTAAACTGTCCCGGAATACACAGAACTCCTCCGTAGTCTTCTCTCCTACACGAAAAACCACTTTTTATTAAAGTGTATTTATTGAACATGCATTCCGATTTCAACCATTAAAATTTCAACAGTTGCCTTTTTTATTTTTTATTTAATGTTGGGTACAGAGTCGTTATGAATATGTTACACTAAAAAAAAGATCCACACAGAACTTCTTGAATTTATTGCAAGAACTTTATTTATGCATGTATTTATCAGCTCATTTCTTTCTGTTTTTATTGCATCTTTTGGTTGATTCCATGATCAAATCAGATAATATAATTATTTAAAAAACAGACCTAGATTAAAGCTGTAGCCGGTGGCCAGCGGTATATAAGCTGTGATATGAGCTGTATTTCCACATTGAGAAGTTTAAGTGGTGCATCCCTCATTTTCCAGGATGTGGCTTAATCTGCTCAGTCCGATGTATCTATCCCTGTTGTTGTTCTTGTTATCTTGACTCTCCTCCTGCGTGGGCCAGTACTCCAACCAACTGCTCGTTCTGATCGTGTAGTGCCAACTGATGAGACAAAAAAGGAGTTTGGATTTAGATATGAAATGCACACTGCAATATTCAGACCTTTTAAATCATTACAGAACAGTGATCTTTTGTTTGTGAACAAAAAAAAAACCTTTTTTAATGACCACTGTTCTCAAACTAGACTACAGTGAGGTAACTTAGAGAATGAATCTGAACAAATTATTGTCTGGGATGGATTGACTCTCTGTTTTGCTCTTATTGCATGTAATAGAAAGAACAAGATAATATCATCAACTGAGATAAACAAAAACCTTGAAATTTCTTTATGTACATGACGTTAATAAATGAGAATGTACACGCACATCTTTTTTGGAGGTTTTTTTTTACACAACAGCATTGCTGCAATTTGTTTGATAAAGGCATGCTATAAAAATTTACATACATGTTTGCTAACAACAAAAGGCACATGTGCACCAACTAATAGAAGAGATTCACTAGTATACAATACAAACCACCGTCGATTCTCAAAACAAACCTTTATTATACAGTGGAACCCCGTTGTATGAGCAACCTATAGTACGAGCAAACGGAGATACAAGCAACCTCGCTCGCAAAATTGTACCGTTTCACGAGCAAATTTCGAAGGCACGAGCAAACTCACGCTGCCGGGTTCCTTGTTTTCAGCAGAGGGTCGCATCAGTCGCTTAGGCTTAGTTGATGACGTATCACTCAGTCACTCTCGTTGTTCAGTGCAGCAAAAACGTAACTGTGGCAGCGGGGCCGAGCAGCGGTTTGTGAATGGAGGGAAGCAGATAGGCAGGGGATTCACCTCACCTGAAGTTAATGTGACCTAATGATTGTTCTCTCTTTTCAAGTGATCGGAGGGTGCACCGTGCTGCGTGGGGCACTGAGCAGACCGACACAAAGAAACCAAATAAAAGTAGATGTGAAGCCTCTACTAGTCCAAAGACATCAGAGACAAAATTAGTAAAAAAAGTCAACTGTTGGAGCAATCATTAGAAAATGGAAGAAGCTAAACATGACTGTCAATCTCCCTCGGACTAGGGCTCCATGCAAGATCTCACCTCGTGGGGTCTCAATAATCCTAAGGAAGGTGACCCTCAAAGACCTGTTAGTCTGCCTTTAAAATCTCCACCTCCACTACATTTATTATCCTAAATTAGATGCACCTGTTTGAGGTCGTTAGCTGCATAAAGACACCTGTCCACCCCATACAATCAATAAGAATCCAACTACTAACATGGCCAAGACCAAAGCGCTGTCCAAAGACACTAGAGACAAAATTGTACACCTCCACAAGGCTGGAAAGGGCTACGGGGAAATTGCCAAGCAGCTTGGTGAAAAAGGTCCACTGTTGGAGCAATCATTAGAAAATAGAAGAAGCTAAACATGACTGTCAATCTCCCTCGGACTGGGGCTCCATTCAAAATCTCACCTCGTGGGGTCTCAATGATCCTAAGGAAGGTGAGAAATCAGCCCAGAACTACACGGGAGGAGCTGGTCAATGACCGGAAAAGAGCTGGGACCACCGTTTACAAGGTTACTGTTAATAATACACTAAGATGTCATGGTTTGAAATCATGCATGGCATGGACGGTTCCCCTGCTTAAACCATCACATGTTCAGGCAAGTCTTAAGTTTGCCAATGACCATTTGGATGATCCAGAGGAGACATGGGAGAAAGTCATGTGGTCAGATGAGACCAAAATAGAACTTTTGGGTCATAATTCCACTAAACATTTTTGGAGGACAAAGAATGATGAGTACCATCCCAAGAACACCATCCCTACTGTGAAGCATGGGGGTGGTAGCATCATGCTTTGGGGGTGTTTTTCTGCACATGGGACAGGGCGAATGCACTGTATTAAGGAGAGGATGACCTTTTATTGCGAGATTTTGGGGAACAACCTCCTTCCCTCAGTTAGAGCATTGAGGATGGGTCGAGGCTGGGTCTTCCAACATGACAATGACCCTAAGCACACAGCCAGGATAACCAAGGAGTGGCTCTGTAAGAAGCATATCAAGGTTCTGGAGTGGCCTAGCCAGTCTCCAGACCCAAACCAAATAGAGAATCTTTGAAGGGAGCTCAAACTCTGTGTTTCTCAGCGACAGGCCAGAAACCTGACTGATCTAGAGAAGATCTGTGTGGAGGAGTGGGCCAAAATCCCTCCTGCAGTGTATACAAACCTGGTGAAAAACTACAGGAAACGTTTGACCTCTGGTGCTATGGTTCAGTCAGAACAGCATAAAGCTGAACACACTCAAAACTGTGGAGATGATAGTGGACTTTAGGAAACACCCCTCAACAATGCTCCCCCTCACAATATCCATCAGCCCTGTGTCATCTGTGGAGAACTTCAAGACCTGAAATTGGAGTCCAACATAAAGTGCATTCTCAAAAAGGCCCAGCAGAGGAGGTACTTTTTTTTTACACCAATTAATGCAGTGTTTTTCAACCTTTTTTGAGCCACGGTACACTTTTTTCCATTAAAAAAAATCACAAGGCACACCACCAAACAAAAATATAAAAAGAAAACACTGTAGCCTAATACAGTAGATATAATGACAATATAGCAGTCAGGTTTTAAAGCTGAACTCACACAGATATATTGTGGAAAATGGGATCAATGTCAAAAGAGCTTTGTGTGACAGAATGGGGAACTCCTTGGCAGCAGTTAGCCAAAAACTGTCCAAAGGTAGATCACCAAAGCTTAGCTTTAAACAACGATTTTGTCTCAGTTCAGTTAGTTCCTCCTGCTCCTGCAAAGTCATGTCCTTTCCAAAAGCTGTTGAGGAGCTATATGGATCCCGAACCATCTTTTGTTTTCTTTTGAACTCCACTCATACTATGGCCTTCATCTGGGTTCGATTTTTGTCCAGGGACCAGTTCGGAGTTAACATTTTTCCTTTTCAACAACTTCGCCATCACAGTCACCATAGTTCCGCTAGCCACAATACTGCCACCGCTGCCTGTCGCATGCATGCGTCACTAATTCTCTTGTCTCAAAGCACAATCAATCAACAATACAGTCAAAAGCTTACCTGTTTCCACCTACTGATATGGAAAAGTTAAACATAATTCATGTTTTGAAGCAGCAACAAAACAGCAATCCCCTGCCCAGTCACCAGGACTTGGTACCATAAAAGAACCAGAAACCGGGCAGAAAAAAAATCACTACTGACCCTTTGCACCCTGAACACAACATCTTTCAGCTCCTTTCTTCCATCAGGTGCTACAGAACTCTGTTTCCCAAAACTGCCAGACACAGGAACAGTTTTTTTCCCCAGTCAATCAGCAAAGTTCTAAAGTAACTATAATACCTAATGCATAATACTGTTATTTGCACTACATGCACTCTCACACTTAATGTACATTACTGATCTCTCATATAATCTTATTTCTATTTAATACTTGTACTTTCCATATTGTCTCGTATAGCCTGTTCCGTCCAAGCTGAATGTATAGTATTATTTATATCCGTACTTTTAAGAGTCATTAACAGCTGGAACCAAATTCCTTGGCCAATAAACCTGATTCTGATTCTGATAATTACCACAGACCAACCTATACATGTTATCCTCAAAACAAAGTATCAAAAACACAACTGCAGTGCTGGACGAAGAACAAAAAACATGTATGTCAGGGTCTGGCCATTTATTGTTTTTTTTTTTTGCTTTGGCCACCAGATGCCGCCACTGGGCCATTATCCCCTACTCCTTAGCCCCTAACTGTTTAATGTCTTCCACCTGCTCCGTATTAGTGTTGTCTATTTAAGTTGGTTCATCTTAGTGTTAAGATGGTTTTTACACTGTTTCACACACATTCCTTTGTCTGTTCAGAGTCTATAGAATATTTACGATGTAAGTCTATAAGGTAAACAGGGAGTCTTATCTGGGCTCACACATCTCCAGCTAGTATATCTTTTTTTCTAAACAGTAAACAAGTTTAGGACAGCCTTTTCTCTGTATGTGTATACATATATATGTTCTGTGTCTGCAATAAACCAGAAGAGGAAGAACATTTGCTGCATTGCTGTGTATTTCTTCTTCCCTTCTTCCACCACGGGCATAGCAGGTCTTATGGAAAACCTCTCCAAGAATTAAGTTTCGTTTGGGTATGATAAAAATCTAACAGTTTTGGTGTCAGAAGTGGGATACTTTTGGCAATATCCAAAAGGGAAATCACGCATCAAGGTAAGTTTTAAGATACTTCCTTGTTTGCGGGGATTGTCCCGTATGCCAGCCAATGGGGCTGCATATGTGTTTGTGTCTTGGTTATGCATTAATTGTTTAATTAATGATAATTTCCTTTGGTGGGATGATTTCGTCGCAACATTGTTTTCCTCACCTTAGATGTAAGATGAAAGATTAGAAGACGTTTTTTACGGTCTGTCTAATATAGGCGATATTGTCTGAAGTATCCAAAAGAATCCACGATAATTTATATGCCCGAAAAAAATAGATAAAATAAAAAATTAATTGTTTAAAAAAAAAAAAAAACAAAAAAAAAGAGAGAACAGAGAAAAGGAACTTAAGAAAAATGGACATTTTGAAAAGACTTAAAAAATGTTTAAAAGACTTTAATCTTATTTCGGCTTTATAGTCTATTTCTTTCTCCTATCTTACACAATTTGTGATTCACTTGTAGAGACTGGATTACCTTTTTTTGTTTGAAGACTGCGATCCCCCTGGTGCCTAGCGCAGCTGTATTGTCTAAGTGTTATGTGTTGTGTGTCTGTTCTTTGTAAAGAGGATGGGTCATGACATTTCTTGCTTATTGCCAGAAGAAAATCCCGAAGATTTTATGTATAGGAATTGTGCCGGTTATAGGACTAATCCTTATTTAGATCATTTGGCATTATGGAGTGAAATTGTGTCACATCTAGATACTTTTTACTAGAGATTTAGTTGCTGCTAGAGGTTTTTACTATGCTCCAGGTTTTCTTAACCCGTTATCCTCTGCACTGCAACAGGAAGTGGTGCATTCCAGCCTTAACACAAAACTCAAGGAGGAGGTCCTAGGAAAAAGGGGAAGTTCATATATTAGGGAAAAGATTTCCAATTTTATGTCCTGTAACTCACCTTTTGCCTGTGGTGACACCGACTGGTCCAAAATTTATCATAGCTTTACAATAATTCCAAATTCGCCTCTAAAACTTTTAGGAACAGATATGATGCACAAAATGGGAATGAAAATTCTGTTTTTTTTTTAAATCAATGTCTCACTGTCTTTTCCTTCTGTCCCCATGGTTTCACAAAGACGAGCCAGGTTTAATCCAGGTAAAACCGTATCATGCACTCATGAAAACACACCATCCGATTGTTGTTAAACAATATCCATTGTGGAAAGAAAAGAATCTTGGCATTGCTCCAGTTATTGACAATTTATTGTCACAAGGTGTTTTAATCGAGACACATTCACCGTATAATACACTGATAAATTCGGTCTTAAAGACAGATAAAAAATGCTGGAGGTTAACACAAGATTTACATAAGATTAAAAAATGTATTCCGTTAGCTCCTTTGGTGCCCGATGTAGCTACCATTGTTAACTCTATACCAGCAACCCACAGATTTTCTGTGATTGATCTTTGTTTTTTGTTTTCAGTGTCCCTTTGGCCTCAAAGACATAGCCGCTTTTCAGCGTTTACATATAGGGGATGTCAATTCACCTGGACCAGTCTTCCTCAGGGCTTTGTTGACTCGCCAGCCATACTCTCTGCTGTAGTGTACAGAACTTTGGCTGATATCCACCTGCCAGAAACAACCTGCATCCTTCAATATGCAGATGGCATCCTCGTCACATAACTGACTGAGCAGGACTGCCATAAGGCGTCAGTGGTCGTCTGCAATGTCCTGGCTCAGGCTGGATTTAAAGCTTCACACCAGAAACTAAAGTGGGTGAAGAGAAAGGTCTCATATCTGGGCCATGTGATTTCAGAAGGCCAACCTAAGATATCGCAGGACCGAGTACAGCTTGTGACTAGGTTTTCAAGACCTCAAACTGTGAAACAGATGCAGAGCTTCTTGGGACTGGTAAACTACTGCCGAGCATGGATCCCTGACTGCGCACAGCATGATAAAGATTTGCGTAGTGCTATTGATTACAAAGCTCCTCCATCACATCTCATTCTGAGGACTCATGAAATGACTGACAGTTTTGCTGCCCTCAAGAAGGCTATACAGTCTGCTGCAGCTCTAGGTCTTCCGAATTATGCTAAGCCTTTTCACCTATCTGTGCACGAACGTGGTGGTACGGCTGCAGGGATCCTAGCCCAGGAACACGGTGACAGATATCGCCCTGTTGCGTATCTTTTCAAATCTTTAGACAACATAGCACAAGGGTTGCCCTCGTGCTTGCGTGCAGTGGCTGCTGCGGCTCTGATGGTCCAGGATGCTGAGAAAAGGTGCTGTCACATCCTTTGATACTGTACACCTCACATCAGGTAACAGCTATTTTACACAACCTCAACACACAACATATGACAGCAAAACGTAGATCTGCTTATTAGACCACACTCTTGGCAACGGAAAACTTAACTATTAATCCTCTTCGCAGCCTCATTCAGCTGTAGTAGCTCTGCGTGATCTGCTAGACGATTTTGACTTAGATGGTTTTGATGACACACATGATTGCCTTTAACACACTGAACAAGAGACCTCTTGTAGGCATGATCTTTTAGAAACTGTCAGAAAGTTCAGGTTATAGGATCCAAGGCAGATGCAAAGAGAGCAGGGGAGAAAAGCACATGTGCAGAGCTGAATTGGGAAGCCGATTCAGGAAGCCAAGGTGCACGGAGGGCAAGGATGCCGAGCCAGAAGTCGGGTGCGTTCAGCGCGAGCAGAGCCGAGCCGGAAACCGGAGCATGTTTGGCGCGAGCGGGGCAGAGCCTAGCCGGAAACCGGAGCGCGATCAGCGTGAGCGGAGCAGAGCGTAGCCGGAAACTGGAGTGCCTTCAGCACGAGCAGAGCGGAGCCGAGCCGGAAACTGGAGCTGATTCAGCACGAGCAGAGCAAAGCCGAACCTGAAACCAAAGTGCGTTTAGCGCGAGCAGAGCAGAGCCGAACCGGAAACCGGAGGACAGAATGGTCAGGACAAAAACAGGTCAGAAACAAAAAGACAAACAAAACAGAGATCCCTGGAGCGTGATCAGGGCAAGCCTAAAGACAATCTGGCACTGTCTGCAGGATTCATGCGTCCTTATAAGTGTTAGAACATTAGACACCATTGCCGTGCAGCTGGTTGGGAGGGTGCATTTCCTCAGTGATTGAGGCGGTAATGCCGGAACTGTTTAAGCGGGCTGACAGTACCCCTCTGTCCAGGGCGGCTCCGGATGCCCCATAGGCTGCTCCAGGTGGGCCCTATGCAAGACAGCAATCAGGTCCGGGTCCAGCGGGAGGGGACCCAGGTGCGTTCATCAGGACCATAGCCCTCCCAATTCACAAGGTAATGAAGGCCCCTACCAAGATGACGGGAGATCCAGCTTGGGTAGAGCGATGAAGTGGCCCATCTTAGAAAACCGATCAATGACCGTCATGAAGACCGTGTTGCCATTGGAAACAGGCAGCCCAGTAACAAAGTCCATGGCAAGGTGCGACCACGCGTGTGGTTTAGGATAGGGAGGGGCCGAAGAAGACCTTGGGGGCGGCCACGAGGGTTCTTGTGTTGGGCACAGTCGGGGCAGGCTGCGACAAAGTCCCGGGTGTCCTTAACCAAGGAAGGCCACCAGAAGTGTGCCTTGACCAGAGACAAGGTGCGAGGCTGACCGGGGTGACAGAAGAACAGGAAGTTGTGACACCACTAAAGAACTCTAGAGTGGAGACCCTCTGGGACGAACAGGAGGCCAGTGGGGCAACCCTCTGGGACAGGGCCCCTGTCCCGGGCATTCTTGACCCGCTCCTCCAAGGTGAGACTAAGGACCAACACAGACTGTGGACCAACACAGACTTGGAAAGGATGGTCTCTGGGCATGGCTTCTCCTCCTCCAGGGCTTGAGCTCTAGAGAGTGCGTCAGGCTTGACATTTCAGCTCCCAGGCCGGTACGAAAGAGAGAACCGGAAGCGGCCAAAGAAAAGGCCCCATCTAGCCTGTCGGGGGTTGAGTTATTTAGCCGATTGGAGGTACTCAAGGTTGCGATGATCCGTCTAGACCAGAAAGGGGACCTCCACACCCTCCAATCAATGGCGCCATTTCTCGAAGGCCAGTTTGACGGCAAGGAGCTCCCTCTCACCCACCGGGTAGTTACGTTCCGAAGAGCTAAGGCGCCCGGAAAAAAATGTGCAAGGATGCAGGCGGTTACCCTTAGGGCAGACCTGGAAAAGCACAGCCCCTACTCCTACACCAGAGGTGTTGACTTCAACAACGAAGCCGATTAAGTTCAAGAAATGCCTCCTCAGCCTCGGGGCCCCAAAAGAACGAGTGAAGACATCAGGAGCTTGAGGTCAAGCTTGAGGTCGATGGAGGCAGCCAATTCCGTGCCTCTGCGGCCAACCTGGAGGTGGACAAAGATAGTGTGTTTGGAGGGAGCAGGGAAAGAGTGGCTCGTGGGTGCTTCCCCCTTTACCAATGAGCTTTTACTGGGCAGGATGCGGCCATGTGCCCTTTACCTCTGCAGTAGAGGCATAGACCTAGCGACCGACGTTTCTCCTTCTCGGAGAGCAGAGCAGAGCAGAGCCGAGCCGGAAACAGGAGGACAGAATGGTCAGGACAAAAACAGGTCATAAACAAAAAGACAAACAAAACAGAGATACGCTAGAGAGTGATCAGGGCAAGCCTAAAGACAATCTGGCACTGTCTGGAGGATTCAGGCGTCCTTATAAGTGTTAGAAAATTGGACGCCATATCAGTGCAGCTGGTTGTGAGGGGGCATTTCCAGTGTGATTGAGGCAGTAATGCCGGAAGTGCTCAAGCGGGCTGACAGATACGGCCCTAGAAGAAGGGGATTGCCTATATGTACATGGTTCATGTTCAAAATCTTTTGATGTGTATTTATGTGGCTATGCGGTTGTAAGATTACCTGATGTGATAGTTGAATTTAAATCATTACCATACACATCAGCACAAGCTGCATAATTGGTCGCACTTACAAGAGCATGTCACTTGTCTGAAGGTCTAAGTCTGCTTATGGTGTTGTGCATGATTTTGCCAAAACATGGAAGCAAAAAGACTTTAAAACAGCTGATGGAAAGCCCATAGCACATTTTAATTTCATAGGCGACTTTTTAAAAGCTGTTCAAACCTGCCAAAGTGGCCATAGTTACACATATGCCACCTGTAGGAAATTTAAGATACCTGCTGGTTATAGTTGACAGATTCAGTAAGTGGCCAGAAGCATTTGCATGTGTGACAGAGAATGCTAAAACAGTTGTCAAAATATTAACGAAAAAGATCATCTCTAGGTTTGGTATTCCTAGTGTGATCGAAAGTGATAACGGCACACCTTTTGCAACGTTTGGCTATAAGCTTAGCAATTGATTGTCATTTTAAAATTCTCTATCACCCACAGTCAGCTGGAGTGGTAGAGAGAACAAACAGAACCATTAAGAGAAGAAGAGGAAGAACATTTGCTGTGTATTTCTTCCCTACTATCAGAAAGGCACCACGGGCATAAAAGGTCATATGGAAAACCTCTCCAAGAATTAAGTTTCGTTTGGGCATGATAAAAATCTAACAGTTCATTATATTTTCTCCTAGCTTCTTCTGTCTTCCCGAGTCTCCTGGCCTTATTCTGTTTTCTTTGTCTTCTTTGTATTCCTCTCTAAATGTTCTGCTTGATGTTGAACTAATGCTGAAATATATGTTGGTGATCAGTAAATACACCAAGCACCAATCAAAAAAAAATAAAAAACAAAGTGTGCGCTCGACCCTGATTGGTAACTTGCTGCGTGTTTGACCAGTTACGTTGTTTTTATCCTCATAAATAAAAAATTTTACTAAATGAAGTTAAGGAAAATGTCAGCCAGCCGCTCGAACATTTCTGCGGTCACGACGTCCGCTTCCGGTTCAGCGCCATCTTTCAACCAGCAACACCGGCATGCCCACCATCTTGTTTCTGTATAAATATCCACCGGCTGCCTGCGCTCGCTGGCAGATTTTCTTGTTCAGCTCTGTGCTTTTTGAGACTTTCCTGCCTTTTTTTTTTCCCGGTAGAAAGTTTACTTTCACTTTCGTATCTCCTGATTTTTCGGATTTTTGCCTACCCTCGATTTCGGATTTTCGATTCCCCTTTTGCTCTGTTCTCCAGCTCTCTCCCTCTGTCTGCTTTCCCTCTGCTTCGTTTTCCCGGTGACACCGACCTTCACATTAACCCAGTGAGTGCCGCAACTGTGTGTTCATAAGTATTCGGACGTTATTGCTTTTCCCAGTATAAACCCAGCGTGTGCTTCTATTATGTGGTCAAAAGTATTCAGACATTGCTTTTCTCAATATTAACTCCGCATGTGCATCTGTTGTTTGCTCATAAGTTTTCAGACATGTTGCTTCCCTGCCTGTTCTATCCTTCTTACCCTTTTCTTTTTCTTTAACCCTGTGCGTGCCGCGACTGTGTTTTGTGCTATAGTATTCGGACATGAAATATTTCCTGCCTGTGCAACCCTCCTCTCTCGATTCTTATTGTCTGGAGCATCCTGCATTTGGGTCCTATCATCCACTCAACTAGCCCTGCACCCAAGGTCTGACAAATGCTGACAAATGCAAATTTCTTAAACCTGCGTGTGGAGGTTAAAAGATTGAATTGGATGAACCCGAGTGTCCTGACTGACTCAATGCACTTGAACCCCACTATTAGGTAAAACTTGAAAACTAACTGCACCCCAGGCCTACTTTTTATTGCTCTTGTTAATGAGGAATGAACATTAATCCACACAGTCACAACCCAAAATCAGATACAGGTAAAAATGAAATGAATCTGGAATTGTACACTCAACAAGGACACATAGGGTATGATGGTCAGAGGTGTTTTGGTCATGTAGATCAGATAAGATCCTCACCTGTCTTGTATTTTCGTTGGCTCAGGACCCATGATGAGATAGTCCTTGCCTTCCATCAACTTGAGCTTGTCTTTGCAGGCAATGTGAATGTAAAAGTCTCGAGGCTCATTCAGCACTTTTATATCAGTCCCTGAGGAGAAAAAAAAAAACACAAGGAAGATTTGAATGAAAAGATGTGAAGATTTTACAAGGTAAAATATTTTTTTTATATTTATAAATGATTTACACTTCAACATTAGCAATGTCTCTAGGTTACGTATGTAACCCGAGTTCTCTGAGCGAACAAGAACACCGCGTCAAAGCGCTTTTGGAAATCGCCCAGTGTTCATGCTCTGAAATAATGTGTGTAATCAGTCAAAAATTGAATGCTGGCCATCACTGGCGGGGTGACGTCCCCACCAGGAAGTATAAAACCCACATAGAGTGAGGCGATCGCCAGCTTCTGTAAGGAAGAAGGAAGTGATACATGGATGGCTAATAGTGTGGCTTAGAGTGTGGCTTAAAGACATAGCGTCTCGTTCCCTCAGAGAACTAGGGTTACATGCATAACCTACAGACATTCCCTTTTAGAAACTCGAGCTGCTTTAAAATGCTTTGGGAATGAGTGTTTAATCACGCCAGACTAACTAGTCCCTGACTAGTGTGTATAAGCACAGCTAGGTCGAAGGACAGAGGGGCCCGGAGTGGCACTGCATTTCTGGTTGTGAAACCGGACGAAGGTCAGCGGGGTTGACCAGCCTGCAGCGTTTCAAATGTCTTGGAGGGGTACTCCAGAAGACTAAGCCTTTGAGCCAGCGACTCTACAGGGAGAGTGAGCTCTGACCCCGAATGGAGTGGGGAGACCAGATAACTTATATGATGATGCGATGGCATCAATGATCCATCTCCCAAGAGTCTGCTTTTTGGCAGGGAGGCCTCTCTTCGGAGGGCCGTAGCCTACAAGCAGTTGATCAGACTTTCTCCAGGGACCCGTCATATTGACTTGGGTTTCCAGTTCTTACTGGGCACAGTCCTTTCAATTTCTCCTGGTCTGTGGCCTGAGAAGAAGGAGGATAGAATGCCTTACAGGTCATGGGATAACTAAGGGGACTTTGAGGCACAAAAAGGCATGAATGAGGGGCCACAGAAAAGGCCTCATTAAAAGAGCAAATGGCCAACAAGAACACTGTCTTGGTAGAAAGATGCCTCCAAGATGCCTCGACCAGAGGATCGAAGGGGGGCTACGTGAAAGCCCCCAAAATGATGGCCAACCCTTTCGTAAACTGTCCTTGAAGAAAATCCATCACTGGGACAACCAGGCAGTGGACTGGATTCAGCTGTTGCACAAAGAGCAGAACAGACACTATCTGGTGGCATACAAGCTCCTCATGGGGGAAGCTCTGAAGTGGAGAATAGTCTCTACCACCGCGGTGGAGAGGCCAGAACCTCGAAGCTGTGGTCCCTTAGAGGACATAGCCACCTTGGAGCCACCAGGAGGAGTAAACTCCATCCTGGCAAACTCCTTTGTGGAGTAGGGGAGAACCAAAGGGGACAGTGCAATGTCTCTTGAGACATGACCAGATTTCCCTGGGCTTGCCAAATCTCTCCCAAATCTGCTCCACCACAAGAGGGTGGAGCCGCCATCAACACCTGTCTCGACAGTGTGTTTATTGCTTTGTTCAAACCGACCTGGGATGTGAGCTGTTATCACTAAGAGAAGCTTCCCTAGGGCCCACAGGAGAATCTGGTGTGCTAGCCTGTACAGGGGGCATGATCAAGCAGGTGGTCATCTCTGAGGTCTGAAAAAAAATGCTTCAACACTAGAAGCACGACCAGCAACTCTAGGCAATTGATGTGCCAAAGTAGATGGGTCTCTTTCAAAAAAGCTTGGGTGAAGCGACCTCCCCACCCCATGAGGGATGCATCAGTCATTAGCATTACACAATGACCAGTAACTCCCAATGCAGGTCCCTAAGACAGAAACCCTGGATCTCTCCAAACATCTAAGGCACGTAGGCATAGCCACATGACCTTGATCGTACGGAGGGCATTGCCCTTCCGTGAGAACCCATGAGTCCTGAGCCACCACTGAAAGGGACTCATGTACTCATGAGTCCTAGCAGTTCCTGGAACAGCTTGACAGTGAGAGGCTTTTCTTCTCTGACCTTCCTGACGGCCATAAGGATGGCCACAATGCAGGCAGGGGAAAGCTGCACGCACAAAGTAGTCAAATCCCATTAAGGTGAGATAGGTGGTTCTCTGTAATAAAAAAAAGCACACTCTTCCTGCCGTTCAAACCTTCAAGAGAGAGAACGACATCGTGATGCCTGACCTCTAACTGCTCTAATTAAGCTAATATTGTGAGGAGAAAGGATGGATACAAGAAAGTACACATCCTTTAGATCTACTGTGACAAACCAGTCTTCATATGTGTTTTAAGACATGACCTGCTTGAGGGCCAACATCCTGAAACTAAGCCTCATAGGTGAGCGTTTCAGCTGACGTAGATCCAAAATAGGACGCAACCCACTGACCTTTCTGGGAACTATGAAGAAATACCAGCTATAGAACCCAGACTCTTGTTCTGATTGAGAGACCACCTCAATGGCCTTGTTCCTCAGGAGAGTATTTACTTCTCGTTCCATGACCAGAGGCTGCTTGGTTCCCACCAGAGTGGGAAGAACCCTGTTGAAACGGGGTGGACGTGACTAGAAATGAATCGGGTAGCATCGCTGTACATTGGCAGGACACACAAAGACATGTCTGGCAGAGCCTTCCAGGCTGCCAGAAAGTCTTTTAGGGGTATTGGTCTCTCGAGACTGACCTCTGGTGTGCCTAGATCTGGGTCAGTGCCCTGAAGCACATTCAGTGACAGGGTTAACGGACCAGGTCACTGAGGGGTCTGGAGCAGTGTGGGCAGCAGATACTGCGGGGCAGCGTGCCCCTTTACAGCCGGATCCCCAGAACGTCCTATGTCAGGAGTTTTTCACCGTAGCCATCTTATTAAATATGACAGTCTTCAGATCCCTCACTTCAAAGGGCTTGGCGCAGAGCACTATGCAGGACACCTGACAGGGGTATATACACACAACATTTGTCACTATTATAAATACAAGGATAAACATCCTGACTGTATTTTATATGCATATATGTGTCATATACATGCGTATTTTGGAAAATATTTGTTGCATATATAAAAATGTGAAATCGAAACATGAACATGTATGTAATATATGTGCTTTGCATACCATATATCAGATTTCCCTATGAATGTCTGAGTATTTATATAAAATAAATAATTAAAAGTAACATCCTTTCCACACCTCAGCATTTGTTAGACACTCACCTTCTTTAATAACTCGTACTATGGTAAAGGTATAAATGTCTGATGAGCGTTCTCTTGTCACCACTTCCAGAGTTGCCTTATAAACTGGGGGAAAAGTGGAAAACCAATTGTAGACCATAATGCTAATTAAAGACGGCAGAATTGGCTGTTTGTTGACATTATATTGTATGTTTTATTATGTAAAAATAAAAAGGATACACGCTTTATCAAAAGTATTGGGACACCCAACTTTTTTTAACAAAGCAGAAATTTTCACAAGTACACTTCAAAATTTAAAAGCAAGTTGGTACTAAGTAATGAGGTGTCCACAAACTTTTCATATAGTGTAATATTTAATACAAATGAAGTTTTTTTACTCTTATTTAAAAAATTAATTTTCATGTTTTTTTTATTAGTACTTTTTTGACAGAGAGGAAGGCTACATACTGAAGTCCTTGTGGTGGCAGGCTTCTTTAATGCGTAACTCTTCATCTGGGACATCACACTCCTTCAGCTGAGGACAATTTGCTATTAGAATGAAAAAATAATATTTTTTTTGGACGGGAAGTTTATTTCAGAAAACAGAAAAAATTTTTTTTACCATTTGACCATGTGTGATATCTCAATGCTTTAAATTGTTATTTATTTCACTTGTATCATTGTATACATTTTTATAAACTTCATATTGAATTGGCATTAATTGATACCTCATAAATCGGTCTCGATCTGTCTTTCTGACATTCTATCATGTATAATAGGGTTGCTGATATGATACCTGACATTTTCTATCATTGTATCAATTTATTTGAAGAAACACAAATGTACCCATAAACTTTCTTAATTTTCAAATTTTGGTTAAAAATGTCTCACCAAGTTACATAACTGTATATTCCCAAACACCAGCCAGCTCTCCCCCATTCTATTCTATTTTAATCAATTCTATTCTATTTGTACAGTGCTTTTAAAATGTAACAATGTCCTGAAGCAGATTTATAGAATTAAATTCTTTTTAGATACATTTTAGATGACACACATGTCCATTCATTTTAGTTTTTGTTGAGGTTATCAGCTGTTCACTGACGGACATTTGAGTGTAAAACTGCACATGGTAATTGTAATTCAAAGCCATTTTACAGACCAAAATCTTCTTTAAGGTACATGAGTGACCTATCCACAGTAATTTTGTGTATCTTTACGCTGTTCAAGTGGCCTTTTAATCACACTATGGGCTACTGATTGATGAGGATGAAGGCTAACGAGCTTCTCCGAGACACGTGTAGCCGAATTTTATCTTTGTCAATGTTTTTGAACCAAGATGGAGTACACTGTTCCTGTTCTGGAATACTATTCCTCTGTTTAAATATAATTCCAGATATTTTACAAGAAAAAAACTTAACCCCAACTCAAGAACTTTGAGGATGGATTTGGACCGTAAATAATATCAGCAGTCTACTACGATGGCTCAGGACCATCAATTAAATTTATTAACTGCACGCCTTAAGAATAAGGGAACTGTAATGAATGGATGTTTGACACCACCCAGATGAGGATGAAGTTCTCTTCTGAGTCTGGTTCATCTGGTTTCATCCTCATGTCATCTCAGGTAGTATTTTCTTCACCATAGTTAATATAATATATAGTATTAATATAATATTATATAATATAATATTAATATATAGAAAATATAAATATAAATAATCTGATATAGTACTGATACTACAGTGAAACATTTATCTTAAGTAGCATAATTTTTTTATTATTTTTTTTATTGCAACTAATTTATTACAAAGCACAAAGAGAAACTAAACTAAATGCTGTGGATTATATAGAACAAATCTACGAAAATAGAAGTTTGATGCTATAACATACCCTCAGCACAGCTGCACACTTCTTTAGGGCAGATGAGGTTAAGGGAGCCGCTTGACTGAGACATGTGTAGGTCATAAAACTTCACACACTGGTTATCTAAAACACACAACTGGTAAGCATGTGTACACTGTGTGTGTGTGTGTGTGTGTGTGTGTGTGTGTGTGTGTGTGTGTGTGTGTGTGTACATTAGTGGGTCAAAATAGGAATGCAAAACCTAAGAAATTTTCACAGAGGATTGATGCTAATGTTGTGGTACAGTAATTGCTAATTATTGTTGCAGCATGGTAGAGCAATAAGTGCTGTGCTTCTCACCTATGTTGTAATACTCATACACAGATACTGCAGCAGGCTGAATGACACCAACCTTCAGCATCATGTGAACTCTGAAAGCAATGTTCTCTTTCACTTTATTTGAGACCTGACAAGAAAGAAATTAAGTTAGCAAAGAATTAAGAACACACTAGAACTAATTTAGGAAGGTCCAGGACTGCTGACTACTGATTACTGATAACTGACTACTGATTGCTAACCTTTGTGATTGTTAGGGTTTTTCTATGCTAATCCATGGGGTTGTTAGGGTTTTTCTATGATGATCGTTGGGGTTGTCAGGTTATGCTTTGCTAATTCTTTGGGTTCTTTACGTTTTTGCCTTGCTATTTACTATGGAGTTGTCAGGGTTTTGCTATGCTTTGGGTTAGTTGGGTTGCTTGTTCACTTTGACTTGTAGTCTGACTGTAGCTTTCATTGTGAATACCTTTTTCAAGTAGATGACGACGGATGCTTTTTCTGAAAGCTGGCTGTTCAGCTCAAAATCATTAATGTACTTGTCCACTCCCATTAGCTGGAAAATAAACAACAAAGCAACTTTTCTCAGCCAATCCCAATTAATTATTGCACTGTGAAAGACAAGACAAGTGAATCTTTGATCTAATATCTATCTGTTTTTTTGTATTGTCCATTTTGCCCCATTCTCTTGCCATGGACATACAGAAGATTCCTGAAAATGATGCCTAAAGCAATGTTAATAGGGAGCACCAATCAAATCAACCAGGTGAAAAAGTTAAATTACTAAATGTGGAAAAGATCATCATTGAATTCTGTTTTTTCTATTCAGTTATAAACGTCACTAGGCAGGCTTTATTTTGATAATAAACTGTTCGAGGTATCGGTTTCCAGATAGTCTTTCCAGATATTCCAGCGGTCTTCCTGATTCTGGAATAATAAATTGTCTCAGAGATTAATTTGTTCATTTTGAATGAATCTTTTATACACAATACAGTGGAATCCGCTTATCTCGACCTCGACAACCCTATTAAGTCGACGTTTTTGAAGTGGAACCGCCAAATTATCTTTTTCTAAGCATTTTTTATCGGTTATGTCAATAAGCAGAACCCTAATATCTCAAAAACAAGGGGGAAAAAAATTTGCCATTTAGCGTTGGTTATCTCGGTGCAGCCGCAGAAGAACTTGCGGAAGTGGCGGAAAAATCAAGGCTTACAGCTGCTACAGGTGTTGTATTGTATACTGGTGAATCTCTGCTGTTAGCGATAACAACGACCGCCGTGAACCAACATATACCAACAATAATGGACGGTGAGAGTGTGGAAGTTTAAATAGGAGCTGGTGATGATGATAAATAAGCACCATATGTGCGCGATTGAAGCGGAGCTTCAGAGAAAGCGGCCGAGAAAGCACCTGACACGCCGAAGGGGGCGTGGCAGGTGGATTCCTGACAGATAAACATGTACTGAATGTATTTTTACAGCATCCCTGTATCAAACAAATCGCGGCAACGCTGTTGTGTAAAAAAAACCTCCAAAAACACGTGCATGCACAGTCTCATTTATTAACGCACATCATGTACATAAAGAAATTTTAAGCAGGTAAATATATTGCCGCCATTTTGATTTTCGTTTATCTCAATCATCGGTTACCTCAATGCTTTTTGGCAACCCCCTAGGACATGGACATAACCGGGTTCCACTGTATATATTTTTTTATATACTTTTTTGTCTGCTATTTGGTTGTTTATCTAATTATAAAATACATCATTTATGTGATATTTACATATTTTAGCCATTTGTTTTTTTTTTTTAAACAACCAGATATATTTTAGCTGCTTATTTATTATAAACTTAGCACAGTCGTTTTACCCACTGAGGCGTTATTTAAAAAATTAAGTTAAAGAAAGTATTATTTCCTGCCACACCTTGAGACCTCTGCTGTATATTACTTTTAATGCTACATTTATTTTACTTTCTCTTTTTCTAAACCCATACCTTTTCCAGGTCATCTTTGTCTGCTACAAAACCTGTCAGCAGGCTGATGTCGAGGATAGTCATAGCAGCCTCTTTTGTTTCATGCAGAAACCTGAAATGAAACAACATGAAAAAATCACACAGATCTTACAAACAATTACAGATCTAACTCTAGTCCAAAAATCAAGTTCAAGTATATTCCAACGATTCTAAACACAACCACCTCCATGTTCAGATGATTAATAACAAAAACCATATTCATTTCAGGACATATTTATCCATGTCATCATTTTGAATCTTGTAACCCAGCCATTAGGGAGGCACAAGCCAGTGCATTCTTAGTGCCGGTCCCAAGCCCGGGTAAATGGGGAGGGTTGTGTTAGGAAGGGCATCCAGCATAAAACATGTGCCAAATCAAATATGCGGATCACCAATGTGAACTTCATACCGGATCGGTCGAGGCCTGGGTTAACAACGACCGCCACAGGTATCGTTTGTCAGCCCGCTTGAGCACTTCAGCCATTACCGCCTCAATCACAGAGGAAACGCCCACTCCCAACCAGCTGCACGGATATGGCGTCTAATTTTCTGGCACTTATAAGGACGCCTGAATCCTCCAGACAGTGCCAGATTGTCTTTAGGCTTGCCCTGATCACTTTCCAGCGAATTCTCTGTTTTCGACTCCCTGAATCGACTCCCTGAATCGGCTTCCCGATTCAGCTCTGCACAGCCTTTCTTCCCTGCTTCTTTTGCATCTGCCTTGGATCCTATAACCTGAACTTTCTGACAGAACAATCTGGCCAACATGGATCCCGTGGATGTACCTGCCTCTAGCGCCACTTTAACGGCCTTGTCTCGCCGACAAGCGGCGCAGGAGCAACAAATACAAAACCTCTCTACTGGCGTGCAGGAAATCATGGGATTTTTGCGCACACGTTTTGGTGACCGACTCACCACAGGTGCTCCGCCGCCATCGTCATCTGCTGCCCCAGCCCGGCAGGCCCCTGTTCCTCCTACCGCCCCTTCAGCTATGCGTGAGCCTCAGCTTGCACAGCCAGCCCGGTTTTCGGGCGACCCTGACTCCTGCCGATCGTTTATTATGCAGTGCGACCTGATTTTCAGCATGCAGCCCTCCCAATTCGGTACAGAGCGCTCCAAGGTGGCCTACGTCATTTCCCTCCTGTCAGGCCGAGCCCTAAAGTGGGCCACTGCGGAGTGGGAAAGCCAATCAGCCAACTGCAGATCGTTCGCCGCCTTTTCTGCTGAACTCCGGAAGGTCTTCGCACGTCTACGCCGCGCCAAGATGCCGCCCGCTCCCTGGTCTCGGCCGCACAGGGGCATCGATCTGTTGCAGAGTATGCGGCTGAGTTCCAGACCCAGGCCACTGACAGCGGATGGGATCGCATCGCCCTTTATGATACTTTCCTCCAGGGCCTCTCCTCTGCTGTTAAGGACGAACTTGCCACTCGTGATCCACCCCAGGAACTGGATTCACTGATCTCACTGGCTACACGCATCGATCGGCGCATAAAGGAACGCCGCCGGGAGCATGGTTACCCCGCTCAGACCTTTAACCGCAGTCCTTCAACTGCAAGCGGTTCTCCACCTCGTGTTTCGGGTTCTGGCACCCGTTCTTTCTCTCCGCCGCAAGCCATGGAGATAGGACGCCACCACCTGACCCCCGCTGAAAAGGAGAAACGTCGGTCTTTAGGTCTATGCCTCTACTGCAGAGGTAAAGGGCACATGGCCGCATCCTGCCGAATTCATCGACCTCAAGCTTGCCCAGCAACTGCTGGTTCCCATGGAACCCCTACCTGAAGCTCTGCTGATCAGAGCCCTGGACGGCAGCCTTTTAGGCCGGGCCACGCACCGCACTAAACCTCTGCTCATGTCAGTGGGGGAACGACATCAGGAGTGGCTTTCCTTCCTGGTCATCTCCTCTCCCCAAGCCCCCATTATGCTCGGGTTCCCTTGGCTTCAGAAGCACAACCCACGTGTTGATTGGATGACGGGGCGTATTCTTGATTGGGGTGTGCATTGCTTCGGCCACTGCCTTGCTCTCCCTCCACCCAAACCACTGCCGGCTGTCACTCCCGAGCACTCTGATTTTGCATCGGTTCCTGAGGTCTATCATGGCCTTGCGCGCGTGTTCAGTAAGGCTTTGGCTACCTCCCTGCCTCCCCACCGGCACTTCGACTGTGCCATCGAACTGCATCCTGGAGCCAGTCCCCCTAGGGGGCGCCTGTATCAGTTATCAGCCCCAGAGAGGACTGCCATGAACCAGTATATCCGGGAGTCCCTGGCAGCAGGTATCATCCGACCATCCTCCTCCCCAGCTGGGGCGGGTTTCTTCTTTGTCGAAAAGAAGGATAAGTCCCTACGCCCATGTATTGATTACCGGGGTCTGAACGCGATCACTGTCCGGAACCGTTATCCCTTGCCGCTTATGGCCTTGGCGTTCGAGCTCCTGCATGGTGCCACGATCTTCACTAAGCTGGATCTACGCAACGCGTACCACCTGGTGCGTATCGGGGAGGGGGATAAATGGAAGACCGCCTTCAATACCCCAGCCGGTCATTACGAGTACCTTGTCATGCCGTTCGGCCTTACCAACGCTCCGGCCGTCTTTTAGGCTCTGGTCAACGAGGTCCTCCGTGACATGCTCAATACGTTTGTGTTTGTCTACCTAGATGATATCCTGATCTTCTCCCACTCCATGGACGAACACGTCCGGCAGGTGCGTCAGGTCTTGGAGAGACTTCTCAAGAACGGGCTCTACGTAAAACCCGAGAAGTGTGAGTTCCACACCTCACAGACCTCGTTCCTGGGATACCTGCTTTCAGCCGGTAATATCCGGATGGACCCTGCCAGGGTCCAGGCAATCCGGGACTGGCCAACCCCCACCTCCCGCCGCCATTTACAGAGGTTCCTGGGCTTCGCCAATTTTTATCGCCGCTTCGTGAAGGGCTATAGTTCGGTGGCGGCACCCCTCCACCTCCTGACGTCTTCCCTCCGCTCGTTCTTTTGGGGCCCTGAGGCTGAGGAGGCATTTCTGGAGCTTAAGCGGCGGTTCACGGAGGCGCCTATCCTCATCTTTCCTGACCCGGCTCGGCAGTTCGTTGTTGAGGTTGACGCCTCCGGCGTGGGAGTGGGGGCAGTGCTCTCCCAGGTCTGCCCTGAGGATAACCGCCTGCATCCTTGCGCTTTTTTTTCCAGGCGCCTTAGTCCCTCTGAACGTAACTACCCGGTGGGTGAGAGGGAGCTCCTGGCTGTCAAACTGGCCTTGGAGGAATGGCGCCATTGGTTGGAGGGTGCGGAGGTCCCCTTTCTGGTCTGGACGGATCATCGCAACCTTGAGTACCTTCAGTCAGCTAAACGGCTCAACCCCCGACAGGCTAGGTGGGGCCTTTTCTTTGGCCGCTTCCGGTTCTCTCTTTCGTACCGGCCTGGGAGCCGGAATGTCAAGCCGGATGCGCTCTCTAGGGTTCATGCCCTGGAGGAGGAGGAGCCATGCCCAGAGACCATCCTTGCCAAGTCTGTGTCGGTCCACACCCTAAGTCTCGCTTTGGAGGAGCGTGTCAAGAATGCCCAAGATGGGGGCCCTGTCCCCGAGGGTTGCCCTACTGGTCTCCTGTTCGTCCCCGAGGGTCTCCGCTCTGGAGTTCTTCAATGGTGTCACAACTCCCTGTTCTTCTGTCACCCCGGTCAGCCACGCACCTTGTCTCTGGTCAAGGCACGCTTCTGGTGGCCTTCCGTAGTTAAGGACACCCGGGACTTTGTCGCAGCTTGCCCCGACTGTGCCCAACACAAGAACCCTCGTGGCCGCCCCCAAGGTCTTCTTCGGCCCCTTCCTATTCCGAAACGCCCGTGGTCACACATCGCCATGGACTTCGTTACCGGGCTGCCCATTTCCAGTGGCAACACAGTTGTCATGACGGTCATTGATCGGTTTTCTAAGATGGGCCACTTCATCGCTCTACCCAAGCTGCCATCTGCCAAGGAAACTGCCAAGCTGGCCCTCCAGCACATATTCCGCCTTCATGGTTTCCCAAGAGATATCGTCTCGGATCGCGGACCCCAATTCTCAGCGCAGTTTTGGAGGGAGTTCTGCCGCCTCCTGGGCATCTCGACCAGCCTCTCATCTGGGTTTCACCCCCAGACGAACGGACAGACCGAGAGACTCAACCAGGACCTTGAAACCGGTCTCCGCCTCCTTTGCAGTCGTGAACCCTCCTCCTGGTCGGACAAACTTTTATGGATTGAGTATGCCCATAACACTCTTCCCACTGCTGCCACGGGACTTGCGCCCTTCCAGGTGGTCCACGGTTTTCTGCCGCCGATTTTCTCCAACCAGGAACCCCGGTCCGCCGTTCCTTCTGCCGCCCTTTTCTTCCGACGCTGCCGTCGAGGCTGGAGAGTGGCCCGTGAAGCCCTGCTCAAGAATGGCATAAGGCTTTGCCAGGGGGCCAACCGTAGGCGGCGCCTAGCCCCCCGCTACCGTGCCGGGCAACGAGTGTGGCTCTCTACTCGGGACCTTCCCCTGAAGGCCACCTGTCGGAAGCTGGCCCCGCGCTTCATTGGCCCCTTCCCCATATCCAAGGTCGTCAATCCCGTGGCCCTCCGGCTCAGGCTCCCCAGGGCGCTCCGGGTCCACCCTACGTTTCATGTGTCTAGGGTTCGACCCGTTCAGGCCTGCTCCCTCGTGCCCTCCACCAGACCCCCTCCGCCCGCCCGGGTCGTTGGTGGGGGCCCTGCCTACACCGTGCGCCGCCTGCTCCGCTCCCGTCGTCGTGGTCGGGGCCTCCAGTACCTCGTGGATTGGGAGGGCTATGGTCCTGAGGAGCGCTCCTGGGTCCCCTCCCGCTTTATCCTCGACCCTGACCTGATTGCTGACTTTCATCGGGCCCGCCCGGGGCAGCCTGTTGGGGCGTCCGGGGCCGCCCTGGACGGGGGGGTACTGTCAGCCTGCTTGAGCACTTCAGGCATTACCGCCTCAATCACCGAGGAAACGCCCACTCCCAACCAGCTGCACGGATATGGCGTCTAATTTTGTGGCACTTATAAGGACGCCTGAATCCTCCAGACAGTGCCAGATTGTCTTTAGGCTTGCCCTGATCACTCTCCAGCGTATTCTCTGTTTTGTTTGTTTGTTTGTTTGTTTGTTTCTGACCTGTTCATTCTGTCCTCCGGTTTCCGGCTCGGCTCTGCTCGCGCTGAACGCGCTCCGGTTCCCGGCTCGGCTCTGCTCTGCTCACGCTGGACACGTTCCGGTTTCCGACTCGGCTCTGCTCGCGCTAAACGCGCGTTTCGGTTTCCGGCTCGCGCTGAACGCGCTCCCGTTTCCGGTTCGGTATCCTCACTCTCCGCGCACATCGGCTCCCTGAATCGGCTCCCTGAATCGACTCCCTGAATCGACTCCCTGAATCGACTCCCTGAATCGACTCCCTGAATCGACTCCCTGAATCGACTCCCTGAATCGACTCCCTGAATCGACTCCCTGAATCGACTCCCTGAATCGACTCCCTGAATCGACTCCCTGAATCGACTCCCTGAATCGACTCCCTGAATCGACTCCCTGAATCGACTCCCTGAATCGACTCCCTGAATCGACTCCCTGAATCGACTCCCTGAATCGACTCCCTGAATCGACTCCCTGAATCGACTCCCTGAATCGACTCCCTGAATCGACTCCCTGAATCGACTCCCTGAATCGACTCCCTGAATCGACTCCCTGAATCGACTCCCTGAATCGACTCCCTGAATCGACTCCCTGAATCGACTCCCTGAATCGACTCCCTGAATCGACTCCCTGAATCGACTCCCTGAATCGACTCCCTGAATCGACTCCCTGAATCGACTCCCTGAATCGACTCCCTGAATCGACTCCCTGAATCGACTCCCTGAATCGACTCCCTGAATCGACTCCCTGAATCGACTCCCTGAATCGACTCCCTGAATCGACTCCCTGAATCGACTCCTTGAATCGGCTCCCTGAATCGGCTTCCCGATTCAGCTCTGCACAGCCTTTCTTCCCTGCTT
>MU551603.1:8386190-8505509 GCA_024362625.1 Silurus asotus
TGGACAAGATTAGAAATGAGTTTATTAGAGGGACAGCGCATGTAGGATGTTTTGGTGACAAGGTGAGGGAGGCGAGATTAAGATGGTTTGGACATGTGCAGAGGAGGGACATGAATTATATTGGTAGAAGAATGCTGAGGATGGAGCCACCAGGTAGGAGGAAAAGAGGAAGGCCAAGAAGGAGGTTCATGGATGTGGTGAGGGAAGATATGCAGGTAGTTGGTGTAAAAGAGGCAGATGTAGAGGATAGGGTGGTATGGAGACGGATGATCCGCTGTGGCAACCCCTAATGGGAGCAGCCGAAAGAAGAAGAAGAAGAAGAAGTTCATTTTGAATCTTGTACCTTTTTATAATGCTTTCTGTAGCCCCTTGTTAACACATTTTTAGCAATAATAAAAATAAAAAAAATGTAAAAGCTTTGAACATATTTTGGACACTTTCATTCTAATAATTGGCTCAAAGTTCAATTGCCAGAGATTTGTTTCAATTTCAATCAACTGTTTGTTCACAGGAAAATAATTTGAGAATTTGCCAAGAAAATCTGGTTTACTCACTTTGTCTCTATGGTAAGTATATAACTTGCAATGGCACCTGGGTAGGAAGCTGCAAAAAGGAAAAAAAAAAAAACTAAAACATTTCCCAAAAAAAGATCAGCCACCTTTAATGGTGTTTCTAGAGCAGCTAAAGGTGTACCAAACTGCTGATGCACACATTCTCACGGTGCAGTGCAGTACATTGCAAATACTATTTTACTTGCCACACGGATACCTACAACACAGACTCCCAGGAAATGCACACTGCTGCTAACACTGCTAACCTAAATGGCTAAGAATGGGATTTGGCAGCCTGGGACAACAATGAACAGATCAGAGGCTCCTACACATATTTTACAGGCTCCTACACGTGTGTCAAGATGTATGTGAGTATCCAGCCAGAGGACTGGATGTTTTGAGACAACTTCTGCAGCTGCACCAGGGATCAGACTCGACCACAAACTATGCAATGAAATTCCAGACCCTTACGGCTCAGAGTGGCTGGAATGACACCGTCCTCTGAGCAGTTCTCCTAGAATATTGAACCGCATGCTTCAGACGAAAATGCCCTTTAAGGACAAAGATATCCCACTGTGTCAGTATTTAACGCTAGACTACGTGTCGGCTATCGCTTAATCCATCACAAAGTGGCTAAAGAGCTCCCACTCTCCATGACCCCTTGTGAAGCACTCCTGAAAATCACGGCAGTGGATAAGAGGCCATTTTGCGATGGCTACATCACCTATCAAACCCTCCCAGTAACACTACATGCAAGACTGTGGAGGAGGTTAATCTATCTGTCATCTCCTCCCATTGCAACCTCATTATTGGCTCCATGACCATGACCCCTTGATCTTGTGGGAGCCTAAAAAAGATATCACTAACGTCTTTCTTTATATCTATCTGCACTTGAACAACTCAGAGAGGCCTGTTATTTAAAAAAACTCAACCTCCGAAGTGCATACAATCTGATATGTATTAAAGAGGGAGGACAGGCTTCCACACCAGTAAGGGACGGTACAAGTACCAGTTAATGCCGTATGGCCTCACCAATGCGCCAGTAGTGTATTAGGCTTTTATGAATGAAATATTTAGGGATCTCCTGCATCAGAGAATTTATCAACAACATCCTAATGTACTCAGCTGCCTACAGCGTTCACATCCAACATGTATATCTAGTGCTAAGCCGCTGCTAAAACATCAACTAACATGCAGAAAACTAAGTCAGAGATGGTCATTGGTCCTCTCAAGATTAACCCGGTCACCTATCTCCTTCAGCTACCACCTAAATACCGTAATCCTCCATCCTCCATCCTTCTCTATCCTTAAATCTGCACAAATGCCCCCAAATGATGAGCAAGCAGGACTGGATTCCCACCTCCTCTTAATATAGATGGTGCCCTAGCATATATAGTATTATCCATATCACGGTCACATAAAGGGGGGGTGAGGGTTTGGTGTCGACTTCAATACCTTGTGGGCTGGGATGGGTACAAACCAGAGGAGCAGTGTTGGGTAAACAAGGAGGATATTCTTGACCCGTTACTGACCGAGGACTTTAACAGTAACCATTCTGACCAACCCATAGGAGAAAACCTAGAGGTGTTCCTATGAAAGCGTATTCTATAACAGCTTTCCCTGCACTCCCACAGTCTTCACCCAAATTCTGAAAACCACCAGGTAAAGGGTCACTCCTGTTTGTAGCCTTCTTATGATTCGCTAATGCCTTTGCAAACTATTGTGTTAAATTTGATTACAGCCATTAAATGATTACATTCCTAAATGACATTTGAGGATCTAGAGGCTGTACCCTCTATCTTCTGATAAGTGCTTAAATGCTTTTTTTCTGCAGCCCATGGGGATAATTGTAAAGGGCCTTTCATTACTAATAAATCAATATTGTCACTATCAAGTTCAATACCTGTATTTGTCCCCCAGTGGGGCAATTAGTTTTACAGCATAGGAGCGCACAAACTTACAAACACAAATACACATAGTATAATAAAAAATAAAATAGATATAATGCACATTCTGATCAAATAAAAAATAATGTGTAAGCTACCTTACCCTCCTAGCATTTAGAAGAGAGACAGCAGACGGAACAAAGGAGTGTTTAAATCTGTTTGTTTTGGCAAATAGGAGTCTGAGCAATGAACCTGATGGTAAAAACTGAAACTGTAGATATAAAGGATAAGAGAAGTCAGTCAAGATAGAGTTTGCTTTCTTAAACAGCTGTTTTTCGTAGAGATCCTGTAAAGTTTCTTGTGGAAGCCCTATAATTTTGCTACTGACGCTAACAACCTTGTTCAGTACGTTCCTCTCTTTTACCCTCAAGGATTGAAACTAACAAACAAAGGAGAACGTAATAATAGACTCAATAAAAGAACAAAAAACAAAATCATCAAAGTAGAGTCAACCTGGAATTTAGATAGTTTTCTAAGACAAAAAAGACGCTGCTGGCTTTTCTTATGGATCGAGTCAGTATTTTTCTTAAATGTCAGCTTGTTATCGAGGAAAGTGCCTAAGTACTTATAAGACTCTACCGATCAAATGTCTGACCATCAATCACTATGGTGTCAGGGGAAGACTGAGCATGTCTAAAATCAATGCACATATCTTTTGTCTTTAAAACGTTTAAGGATAAAAAAGATTCCTGACACAATTTTAAAAAGTAATCAATCACAGGACCATGCGAAGTTTTAGTGCTATTCAACAGGCTCACTATGACTGTGTCATCCGCAAACTTCAATATATGACGGTTTTTAAAACTACTACAACAGTCATTTGTGTACAATATGTACAGCAAAGGAGAAAGAACGCACCCTTGTGGTCAACCAGTAGATGTTACGGATAGATCAGAAAATTTGCCATTTACGTTCTGCCTGTAAGAAAGTCCAAGATCCAGCCAACAATACTACTTTCTGGACCAAAGTTATCCCTTAGTCTCTGAACTGGTAGATGAGGCTGAATAGTGTTGAAGGCAGATGAAAAATCAACAAACATCAATCTGACATGGTTTTTTGGACTGTCAAAACAACCATGTCAGATTGATGTTTGTTGATTTTTCATCTGCCTTCAACACTATTTAGCCTCATCTACTAAGCTCCTGCACTACATCCTGAAGTGCAGGAGCTTGTAATGGGCATTACAATAGGGCAAGAAGTAAGCTAGATGGACAAAAGTGTTAAGAGACCTGACTTTTTCAGCTATATTTGGTTTTTACAAAAACTGTTAGCACAAAGTTGAAGGCACACAACTGTATGCGTAGACTGAATAGCAGATAGATATATGTAGCTACGAATGATTTATGATTTCACTCTCTGGTATCTATATCAGTATATCATATAGACTCAAGGAATTTTTCCCCTTACCACCATCTCCACGCTCATTAGGAATAAAATGTTAAATTTAAAATGCATTTCCTGAGTCTATATTGTTTTGTTGTGACAATGTCCACTGTTACCTGCACTCTTCAAATAAAATAAAATTTCATTAAGTCCATGGACTCACATAATTCATGACCTTGTGTCAGTAAAATAAGCAGAAATATTAGCTTGATGGTAATACATGGTTTTCTAACAGGTCTAGATTGTTGCCCTGCTAGATATAAAATATTTCTGAATAAAAGATCTCCCAGCAGACAGGTCTAATTCGATTCCTAGGATCCATGAATTTGCTCCAAATTCTCTAATGAAGTAAACGAGTTTTAAACACCACAGCACTGTTATAATAATAGTAATAATTGTTATATAATTCAAACTACTTTTACACTTACCTGTTTTGTCTCTGGTCATTTTAACCTCCATATCAAATTTCTTACACTTTGTATAATTTTCACCAGGTTTGGTGTAATACAAAGTGGCAACCTCGGAAAGAGCAAAGTGTACATATATTGGTATATAAAAAAAATAAATAATAATAAATAAATAATAATAATAATAATAATAATAATAGATTAATAACAAGAATTAACAGTAAATGTTTTTATGAAATATTTTCTCTATAGCAAACCATTCACCAGAAACCATCATTTACTTCTAAAATAGTTTTTAAGATTTTTGTATCTATATATATATTTTTAGAAACTCTTATTTTAAAGAATAAAAACAAATTCTTGTGTTTTTGAATTATTTTAATCTACTTCTAGATACCTATCTACCTATTAACTCCTAGAACTACTCTCACTATGCTTTTCCTTTGTGTTTCCTTTTCATCTTAAACAACAGTGTTTGGAATATGCTGGAAAGCAAAATCAATCAATCAATCAATCAATCAACCAACCAATCGATTAAGTAGTTTACCACTCTGTAATCTTGATTACTAATGCAGTTATATTTTCAATTCTGATTCTGTAAAAAGTATTGTCAGGGTACACCCTGCTTCTTCTCCTGCGCGTGCCCCGCCCACTCGGAGCTCATCACCATCCTACTGATTCCGAACACCTGCCTCTCGTTTATCTTGCCCATATAACCACCTCTCTTGCCCCACTTTGGCGTCCGTTAAAGTTTCCTGGGTTTTTGGTGTTTTGGCTTCCGCATCAACAGAATAACGGACCACAAAGAAAAAAGGAAAGTTAAGAAGAGGAGCGGTTTAAGAGAGAATCAACCCGGCTCTTAACTCGCGATGGATGAACAACCAAGCACGTCATCCGCTTCGGTTCGGGAGCTCGTCGCCGCGCTCCGAGAAGCGTTTCCTTCTTCCGCGGCTGGGCAAAACCCCCCCGCCTCCACCGGCACTCCTATGGCGCTCCCAGCTGCCTTTTCCGGAGAGGCTTCCGCATGCCGCAGATTCTTACTCCATGTGAATCTGTACATCGAGATGCAACCGCAGCGATTTCCCACTGAACAGTCTAAGGTGGCATTTTTCCACCCTCTTCTCTCTGGAAAAGCGCTGGATTGGGCACAATCGCTGTGGGACACCGCCAGCCCTGCTACGCAATCCTACGCTCGATTTACCGCGCACTTCCTGGAAGTGTTTTGCGCCTCCTCCGGCGTCCTTACCACGGCCGACCAACTGCTCAGTATACGGCAGGGAGACGACAACATCATGGATTACAGCCTCCGTTTCCGCACCCTGGCGGCATCTAGTGGCTGGAACGAGTCAGCGCTGCTCAGCATTTATCGGCTGGGATTAAATCCAGAGTTCAAACAAGCTATGGCAATGCATGAAGATTCTGTGGGGTTGGAGAGCTTCATCCAAAAATCTATCGGGCTCTCCCAGCGCTTAGCCGCATGTCACCAAACTCCACTCCAACCAGAATACCTGCGAGGTGCAATGGCAGCTCCGGATCCCGAACCCATGCAGCTGGGCTCACAGAGACTGTCCCGGAGAGAGAGAAACCGCCGTCTGGCCATGGGGAGGTGCCTGTATTGCGGATTACAAGGACACTCCGTCACTAGGTGTCCCACACGCCCTATTCATGCAGTGAGTACTATTGATTTTCCTACAGATATCTTACCCCTATCCAAGCTAACAGTGTCTCTCCTAAACCCCGCTCTATCTATCTCTGTGCATGCTCTAGTCGACTCCGGCTCGGCGGGGAACTTCATCCCCCAAGCCTGCCTCGACCGCTTACGCCTTCCCTGAGAGAGGGGTTCCCAGGACCTATTGGTCTAAACCATCCAGGGACGTCCACTGGGGAAAGGTTGGGTGAAGTACTGCATGCCAGTGGTGACGCTACAAGTGGGGTTGTTCCATAAAGAGGAGATCCGGTCTCTGGTGCTGGAGAGTTCCACCATCAGCGTGATCCTGGGGAGACCGTGGTTACAGAAATATGCACCGAGGTGTTCCTGGGATCCCTGTGACATCCTGGAGTGGAGTCCTTGCTGTAAGGAACACTGTCTCACTTAACTTCCGACGTGGGTCCAAGAAGCAGTGATTGGCACCACCTGGGTGGAGGAAGCCACCACCACGGCCCAGGTGGAGATTCCTGAGGAGTATCAGGCCTTCAAAGATGTGTTCAGTGCCCAGGCCGCCACCCGTCTTCCCCCTCATCAACCTTGGAACTGCTGCATCGATCTCCTCCCTGGCGCTAAGCTACCAAAGGACCGGGTGTATCCGCTGTCCACTCCTGGACACCACGCAATGAAGGAGTACGTTCAGCAGGCTCTCCGTCAAGGACTCATCAGACACTCATCCTCCCCAGCTGCATCCAGCTTCTTCTTCGTGGGAAAGAAGGACGGCGGGCTTTTTCCCTGCATCAACTATCGACAGCTGAACTCTCAGATCGCACCTCTTCCATACCCACTCCCACTCATGCCTGCTGTTCTGGAGGACCTGAGGGAGGCGAGGATCTTCACCAAGCTCGACCTCCGGAGTGCTTACAACTTGGTACGCATAAGGAAGGGAGACCAGTGGAAAACTGCGTTCATCACACCCTCAGGGCACTATGAATACCGAGTCATGCCGTATGGCCTTTCCATCTCTCCAGCCATCTTCCAGGGGTTCATGAATGAGGTACTTCGGCCCTATCTCCAAAGGTTTATCATGGTCTACATAGATGACATCTTGATCTATTCATGGAACCTGGAGGAACACCGGGAACACGTGCGCACCGTCCTGAAAGTGCTCCGTTCTTACCGACTTTTCCTAAACCTCTCGAAGTGCAAGTTCCACCGCCCCTTAACCCACTTCCTGGGTTATATCATTAGTGCCAAGGGGATTCAGATGGACGAGAGGAAGGTGAAGGCAGTGAGAGAGTGGCCCGTTCCAGAGTCTATCAAGGAGCTTCAGCGTTTCCTGGGCTTTGCAAACTTCTACCGCCGGTTCATCCAGGGATACAGCCAGATAAACAGCCCCTCTCACCTGGCTCCTTAGGGGTAAGGCTCGGACCTTGAAGTGGACCGAGGAGGCTCAGGAGGCCTTTCAAGAGCTCCGACAGCGCTTCTGTAGTGCTCCTGTTCTACATCACCCAGACCCCCAGGAGCCCTTTGTGGTCGAGGTCGATGCCTCCTCAACTGGGGTGGGGGCCACTCTTTCCCAGCGATCAGGAACCGCGGCACAGCTCCACCCCTGTGCCTTCTTCTCCCACAAGCTCTCCACCGCCGAACAAAACTACGATATCGGCAACAGAGAGCTCCTGGCAATCAAGCTGGCCCTGGACAAGTGGAGACACTGGCTGGAGGGGGTGGAGCATCCGTTCACCGTGGTCACCGATCACAAAAACCTTCAGTATTTACGGGAGGCACGGAGACTAAACCCACGACAGGCACGCTGGGCCCTCTTTTTCACCAGGTTCCGGTTTCACATTACTTACCATGCGGGTGCCCTGAACGGCAAGGCCGACACGGATGTATGGGCCGGAGGAACCCAGCGACCCGGAGCCGATCATTCCTCCCGCACTCATCCTGTGGCCCATCGTTTGGGACATCGACCGAGAAATGCACACGGCATCCCTGCACGAGGTCACACTTGTGGGATGTCCGGAAGGGCGTGTCTTCGTCCCGTCCTCCTGCAGACACGGTCTCATCAGGTCAGTCCACGAAGGGCCTGGAACAGGGCACCCAGGTGAGAAGCGGACAGTCCGGCTCATCCAAGCACGCTACTGGTGGCCAGGTATGGCGGAGGAGGTCATACGGTGTGTTTAGGCATGTCCCAGCTGCGCCATAGCCAAGGTCCCACGCCACCTGCCCATGGGCAAGCTGATGCCGCTCCCCGTACTGCAACGTCCATGGCCTCACCTAGGCATCGACTTCGTGACGGATCTGCCCCGGTCGGAGGGGAACACTTGCATCCTGCTTTGTGCCCCTGAGGAGCCTGCACACCGCCCTCGAGACAGCGGAAGCACTGTTCCATCAAGTCTTCCGGAAATACGGACTCCTAGAGGAGATCGTCTCGGATCGGGGTCCTCAGAGCGTTTTTCAAGCTCCTGGGAGTCTTAGTTAACCTATCATCAGGGTACCACCCACAGTCCACTGGCCAGGCCGAGTGTAAGATCCAATAGCTGAGACGCTATCTGAGGACCTATTGCAGTCAGGACCAGGGGGAGTGGTGTCAGTTCTTGCCTTGGACGGAATACGTTTAAAACTTCGCTACGCTAGGACACGACAGGACTCACCCCGTTCCAGTGTGTGCTGGGGTTCCAGCCACGCCTGTTCCCCTGGTCGGATGAGCCCAGCAACGTGCCCGCAGTGGATTACTGGTTCTGGGAGAGCAGTAGAATCTGGGAGTCAGTGCACACTCAGCCGCGTTGGGCCCTCCGCAACACCCGCAGACACGCTGACGCACAGAGGTTGGACTCTCCGCGCTTCCGTCCCAGGGATCTGGTGTAGTTGTCTACCAGGGACCTGAAGCTGAAGTTGCCCTGATACAAACTAAACCCCCGGTACATCGGCCCTTTCGGATCGCCGACCAGGTCAACGACTTGCCCTACCGGGTGGAACTGCCACCGAGGTACCGTATTCACCCTACCTTTAATGTGTATTTGCTTAAACCTTGTGCCTCTCCTGTCTCTTGCCCCCCAGGTGGCCCTGCGGCACCCGCCCAGCTGGAGATCATGGACCAGCCCGGTGTCTACACGGTGAGGGAGGTCCTGGATTCCAGGTGGCGCCGGGGTCACCTTGAGTACCTGGTGGATTGGGAGGGGTATGGTCCAGAGGAGCAGACATGGGTGGCCCAGCAGGACGTCTGTTCCACGCTGCCCGGCGCCCGGGCGAGGGGCTGTCCTCGTCGCCGGGTCAGGTCGTCTGGTGCCGCCCCTGGGGGAGGGGGTGGTGTCGAACACCAGCCTTTTGTTTATCTTGCCCATATAACCACCCCTCTCATCCCACTTTAGCGTCCGTTGTTGTTTGCATTAGTGTCTATGTGTTTTGCTGCAGTACGCCATTAAAGTTTCCTGGGTTTTTGGTGCTTCGGCTTCCGCCTCAGTCATTCGCCTAACAAGTATGGTACAATGTGGAACAATCTAATCCATTGTACAAAAGCCTAATACATAAGCAACTGCTCCTTATTTTTTAAATGTTATTCCAACTGGCATTATCCCTATTATATTTCCTCTGCTTACACTATATATGGCATTGTGGGCCAAATCAAAGGTCACCATTTGGCAACTTTGCCTGCGTGAACAAGTTTTGGCATCTCTGATACACAGTATAGTAATGACACTAAAAAAGTAAACACATTTTTTTCACTTTGCACTAAATCTTTATTGTTGCGAAAACCCCTCAAAACCCCCTCCAACAAAACATAAATCAGGTCACTTACTGATATGGAGCCTTCCCCATGCCCAGACGCTGTTACTGTTAGATCTCCATTTGCCAAGAACTATTGAAAGCAACACAGAATTAACACAATATATCCACACAAAGAGCCTTGTAGCCTCCTGACCCCAGATCAGTCTTCCAGACCTTCAACTCAGGTCTCATCTCTGGTTGTCTAGTTCCCTCCTACCTCTTAAAAACATGCCAATAGATTTACTGGCTATATTAACAAGTGTTAATGTGTGCATACATGCTGTCCTATGAACTGTCCCAGGTCAAGGTTACAGAAGATATCTGTCAACACACATTGAATGCCTTTTAAAGAGCATCTTAAACTCCTTGCCATGTCTCCTTACCTTGTCTGTGCGTTGTAGATTTTTATAAGCTTTGGAGAATGAGCCTTTGAAGTCTGTCTTTCTTGCAGTGGAACTGACAGTGACGTTCATTTCCCCATCTTTGGTCTTAGGTTTGTCTGTCATGTACTTAGCTACAGCTAGAAACACCACGGCGGTAGCCTGAAGGAGGAGATTAGCAAAGCTAAAACTATTAGCATATTAGATTTCAATTTATTGTTAAACACCAGTAGACACAGTAACAGTAAAAGATACTACAGACTGCGTTCTCAATAAATGTGTGGGAACATGGTAAAATGCCAGTTTACAAATTGAGGGTGGAGACACTCACTTGTAGTATTTTATAACAGAATTTCTTTACGTTACATTAAAGAAAGATAGCATTGCCTATAAATGCTGAATAAAGGCAATGCATTAAAATAATGTATAGCAACATTACCTGGGTGGAGTGATATCCGCTCCCAAATGCTTGATTTCTCCTCAGCCAATCTGCGATGGGTTTGGCCTTCTTATAATCTCGAGTCTCCAGCAGGGCCAGGAGAGCATATCCGGTTGCTTCCAGGGTAAAAAAATGACTCTCTTTCACAGGCCAGTAGCTCCGGTCTTCAAAAATAAAGCACACAGGCATCTATCAATCTTTGCCACTCAACTAGCATTAATGCTGAGGCAGATCTATTGTACAATCGTGACTATAAAATTAGTTTCATGTTCATTTGCAATTATATCTGTAGACTGTAAGCACACAAGTCAGTGTGATCCAGCCCTACAGAGTAAATGTAATAGTTAGCTGAGGGAAGTGTAGCAGGAATGAAAATATTTACCTGGAGTTAATTAGCAGTTTTTTCTGACATACATTTTTGGTAACTAGTAAAATCTTTTTATACTTTCCTGAACAAAATAAACAAGAACAACGCACATTGGGATTGGGAAGTGTTAATTCTCCGACTTACCGGATGAAGCAAATCTAAACAAACGGTCTGTATCCAGCTGGCCATCTCTTGCCAGAGCATAGGAAGCCATGGCCACAGCATATGTGTCCGTTGTAGTATTAATGTTCCTTGCAATGTAGTTTGCTGCACTGTACAAGTGCTCTTGGTAATTCTGAAAATATTAAAATTAAACGAGACTAAGTGGCAAAGCATGGGATCTTGTGATTACACATGTGATCGTACATTAAGCATCAGATTGATATTTAGATGTAGAACTCTCTAGTTCTATATTAATGGCTCTGTAGATTATATTGTTGGGAATGAGGCTTTAAACACACAAACTATAACTTGACAGCAAAAGCTCCACTATGAGTCACTACAAAAATGAGACATTTGCAATTATTGAGTCATGTGACCTGGTCAGGTGATGTGTTATGGGTGGATAGCTGGTGTAGTTAATGCATAAACTAGTTGCCTTCATACTTACAGGTACGTCGTTTTCACAAAGTTGACTCGCTTCCTGTAATGCCATCAGTACAAATGCAGTCATGGTTAGACCAGAACTTTTGCCCTATAGAAAAACAGAATCAGAAGATTGAGTGTGTGTGTGTGTGTAAAGGTGTGATGTGGTGAATAGTGGAACATTGGTGTGTGTGTGTGTGTGTGTGTGTGTGTGTGTGTGAGACTACAGATAACTGTTTTCTTAAGCCCTATTCGGACAAGACTAGTTTTCCAAACGACGTTTGAGTTAGAATTTTTTAGCCGACGTCTGTCATTTCATGTATGGATTCGGACGGGACTAACATCTCCGTGTTTATTACGGAGGTAGGAGTGTCTGTGTTCTACATGTGGGCATTGCACAAGACCACATGTCCAGGATGCGTGGTATATGACCGATCAATAGTAAAATGGCAGCAAAAAAGAAAGCAAAATAATTTTTTTATAAAAAATGTTTGTATTTCTTCGGAGGGTAGTAAACACATCTACAGATAACTGTTTCTTTTTAAAGGTGTGATGTGGAGGATAGTGGAACATTGAAGTGCATCCATCATTCCCACAGTGTTCTCTTGCATTGTTACTGTTCATACAATTTTTTATTTTTTTTAACAAGTGAGAACTTCTAGAACTTTTATTCAAGTAAAAATCTAAGAAATTTTACTTTTCCAAACATTTTTTTTTTTATTTATTGTACTTTTTTAAATATATTTTTTAAAGAACAAAGACAACCACATAACACAAACATTCGTCTTCACCAAAGTCCTAAATGTAAAAGGTCAGATGTGGTAACTTACACCCATAGAGCTTGTGCCAATAGAGCTGGACACTTCAGTGAACATCCCTTCAGAAGACTTTGTTTTAGTAACCAGCCACTCAGCAGCATCACAAATGACTTTATGGTTTACGTTGACCAAGTCATCCGCCAGACTGAACATTTTCACCACGTACGCAGTTAGCCTGGAGAGAAATACAGATATGTGAGTGATAATCCAGTGCTGGGTATGTGTATGTCTTAGAAAATTTTAGTGAGCAATGTGGAGGTGAACAATAGCTTTCAATTAGCCATGGATTATAACCTCATACCATGGTCTCTTTCCAGCATTAACAGGTTTAAGCTTAATTTTCCTTACGCATTTATATGATTCTGATCATAAACTAAATTCTAAATTTATGTTGCTCCAAATCACATACAGAGATGAAGTAGTGTCACATCTCTACTACTTTTCTTCCCCAGTTTTATCTTGTGCTTGGAGCCATTTATCAAATTAAATATATTTAACATAGAATTTCCACCACATGCAAAAATCCTCCATGGAGCTCAGGAAGGTCATTAGGAAAGTTGTATAATAGGTGTCTCACTCTGTATGGAACTGGAACTTTGGTTACAGGTGTTTATAAGCAGCATATTTATTTAGAACGCCGATGCAACTGATCTCAAACTGAAATAACACATGAATCAAAGTGCTATATTTTTACAGGATTATGGATAATATAATGGAATATAATAGATTGCCTGTTATTATTATTATTATTATTATTATTATTATTATTATTATTATTATTATTATTATTATTATACTGGAGTTATTTTCTCAACATTTCAATTTTCAATCTAATCATTTTGGATCTCAAGAATTTCTTTTATCATTTATTGTGTTTATTAAAATTATGTTCAGGAAACAAGTGAAGTTTGTACAATACAATATAATAACAATTAAACAATATAATAACAATGATAATTACCCACAAATAATAATATATAAAATAAAATAAATGGGGAGGGTTGGGTTAGGAAGGGCATCCAGCGTAAACACGTGCCAAATCAAACATGCGGATCATGAATACGGATGCTCTGCTGTAGCGACCCCTAATGGGAGAAGCCGAAAGAGAGTTTAAACAATTAAAAAAACCTAACCATGTGCTGCCGCTTGAGCTTGGCCACATGCCAAAGGAATGATCGTCCTGTTGATATGTAAGCTCCGTCTGAATGCCTGCGATAAGAAATGAGAGACAATGAGCAGAAGCCTGAACACTAGTTCTCATCTCTGTAGTTTAGTCCTTTTATATATGTGCATATTGGTGTGTAGCACTGGTGGGGCACCAGCTTCCGTCTATTCCACAATGATGAAAATGTAAAAGCCCAGTTTAAAGCTTTATATCCAACCTGTTCTGATGTGACCGAGCGCTTTGGTACGTTTGTCCACCCCCACATCACTCCACTGGTTGGTTTTGTCCAGGTAATGTGTTGCGATTAGAGGCAGGACCATGGCCATCAGGTTTTGCTCTCCACAGCCTGATGGCTGTTTAATGAGGGTTTCCAGACCTCTACCCCAGATTGCTTCCTCAATCATCTGTGACAAAGGCCTGCCTGTAAGGACCACAAACAGATTTAGTAAAATTCCTTGCTTACACCAAATGCAGGGCAAATACCTGCACATAATTGAAAGCAAATGTAATCTTAAAAGTATAAGTGTAGAATTTTTTTTTTATTATTATTGCAACTTTTAGAAAATTAGTTTTTCCTAAAAAGGATCAGGGACATTGTGAAAGTGCTTTTGTTTTCTGGCCACCAGGTGGCCCTACTGGGCCCATAGTCCCTAATTCCATACTCCTTATCCCCTAACTGTTTATGTTTTCCACCTACTGTTTATGTTACTTGTTATCTCTCTACATTGTTGTTATTAAATGTAAACTCATTAGTCAGAGTGTGGTTGTTTAGCCGAAGAGTCCGAAGAGTCCAAGCTAAAGTAAAAGACATGACTGGCTAAAAAAAGACAGCTTGTTTTGGTAAAAACCTGCTATTTAAGAAAGGCTCCTCTAATACGTATGTGAAATTTTGTTTTATTATGTGTTCTAGAAACATTACCTCTAACAGCTATGTAGGTGTGAGCATCTGTGTCTGGCATTTGGTTGTTCAGGAATGGCCTACTAATCTCTGATCGCTGCCGTCCTCCTGCCAGATAAAGAGAAGCAGCATGACAGAGATTATAATTATCCTAATAATATTTGCTCCTGAAATCTGTTAGGCAAAAGCATGCTGAAATAACAAACACAGAAGAGTGTTTACTTACCGTGCTTGTCAGGCTCTAATATTATAGTGACCTCTCCTGTGTACGTCAAAATGCCCTGAGTCTTTCCCATGCACCAGAACCAAGAAACACAGAGTACAAACAAAAAATTGGTGTTTTACTAACAATCCAAACACAATAAAATATTTTTCATCCTGCTGCAATAATCTCCAACTGGTTACATGTAGGCAATTAAACCTCATTCCCAAAATGTGCTTGTTAACTTCATTCTACAAGCCCAAATGCAAAAAAATTAATCATAGTTTAAATAGAACCTAGAAAATATATCAAATATTTAAACCAAGAATATGTTTATTCATGTATTTTAAGGAAAAACAATAGGTGGCCTAAATATTATATATATANNNATATATATATATATATTATAAATAAATAAGTTGGAGAAACTGTTTGGCCCTAACGGGAAAGGGTTTCCTGGAGTAGGAGAGAGAGAGAGATTCAAAAGATATTCAAATATTTTTGCATAAAACTCCTGGTAAGGAATGTCTATTTTATGTCTGTTTTTGAAATGAATAATTTTAATAGCTCACCACTACTTTTAACTTTTTCTCCACACCGTCTGTCATCTGTGATACTAGATCAAAGGCCTTCACCTCGATTATGTGGTTTCCTGCCTTAAGAGGAATAATGACAAAAGAAACCGCATTGGACGATTGTTCATCAACGCTGACAGTTGTGCGATACTTCTCCTTAAAGCTGGCCATGCTGCATATATCTTCTGTCTCCTTCAGCTCCACATAGACCTGTGTAACATTAAGAATAATTATTGTTCTACATGACATTGTTGGCTTTGCCAACTGAGCACAGAATTCTGTAAATAAAATAAATAAGAAGGCATATGTTTTGCTGACAAAAAACCTTTGTCAAGGGCTTGTTGTTTAAGTTATGGATAACCACTTTGATCTCTATTTGTTCGTTGACTGAGGTAGAGTACGGCAATTTCAGATCAATGAAGAAGTTCTTATTAACTATCAGCTCGTATGGATTTGCCACACAAATACCTAAGAACACAGGAAACAATAAGTATTTTATTTTTTGGGAGGGATTTTGTTCTCCAAACAAATATTATTTATAGATAGATTTTATATACAAATTTGAACAAATGAGCTTTTTACTAGCAAAAGAAAAAAGACAAAATCAAAATATTTGTTGCAGAAACACAATTAAAGGTTACTTGCCTGATTATTGGTGCAATATGAATTTGAACCTACTTACCTTCCTGTGAAATACTGACAGCAGTGAACACCCAGGTGGTGATGGATTCTGGTAAGGCAACATCTCGAATTTTCACATTAGTACCACTGTGTAGAGAAACAGTAATTGCATGGGATGCAATATGTTGCCTCACTGTGGTTAATTAATTAATTCTGCACAAGGGGCTACTTGCACTTCCTTGTACTTACTTTGTATCTGGGTCATACACTACAGCTAAAATCGCTGTAGTGAATAACAGGTATGTTACAGGTAAGGTTTCTTCTTAAAAAATTTACTAGAAGTAATAATGCTGAAATATTTAATAATGCTCTTGGAAAGTCACTCAAAAGAATCCAACTTATTTGTGAATCATTTTGTACAATGATTGTATTAATCACTTGTGCTTACTTGTAAGAAAAATGCCATTAATACTGCAATGCACAAAAAATTCCTACTGACCAATTTTTTTTTTTATCCATACCTGGGAATATCCTCTTTGTCCCACATCCAGCTTTCAGGGAATTTTGAACGTGATGTAATTTTATCAGACATCTCATTTGCCTCTCTCTCTTCACCTTAAATAATATGGAAAAAATCTTTTGTATATTACATTTAACATGCATCGTAATACAGTATACACAGTTCATATTATATTTCTATTAGAGCTGTAACCAGACAGTATATAATATATGCCTTAAGTTATACAGGTCACTGTAATGGTCACACTTACCAGGATACAAAACACAAAGGTAAAGATTATGATCAAATTATTTTAAGCCAAAACAATTTTTTACATTCACAATTTCACATTCTCCTGTTTCACACTAACTAATTAGACATCTTTCCACGGAGCAGAAGACAAAAATTGGAGACTGATTTGATTCATTTGGGGAGCTAAATGTCCATCCTTGCACCACCTATTTCATTTTAGATTTGTAACTATCATATTACTGAAATAACAATGTACCAGACTAAGCTTGGTGGTTTACTAGCATACCTTATTTATATAATTATTAAGTATTTATTTCACAAACCGATGTAACTCACTTAAAATCTGAATATAATCTAACTAGCTCACATTATTTTACTCTAATTTATGCTGCTAAAACATCATATTTACCTTGTTTATTTCTGTAAAGCTGCTTCGATGACTATGTTTATTGCTAAAAGTTCTTTATAAATAAAAGATTTTAATTAGAATTGAATTGATTTGCCTGATTTATTTATTTATTTTTCTTTATTCCTATTATTGATGGTGCTAAATCTGTGTTTGATGGCCATTGGTTCAAATAGAATTTAGGGAAAAATTGAATAAAGTAAAACTTTATCTTATATCATTTGCCTTGATTGTTTCTTATTAATATTGAATTAGCATATGCATAGCATATAGCATATCCACAAAACAACTGCACTAAAAATGTCATTGATGGCATTGACTTTTTGCAATTTTTTCAGTAAAACATAATTCCTGGACATCTTGGCCGGCACAACAAAGGTGGCAAAAGTACACACATCCTTCACTTAAGTACAAGTACAGATACTCATATTTTGAAAGAAGCGGGTAAAAGTTTAAGTACTGACTTTTTTACTTTTTTTTTAAGTTTAATTATAGAAGTTTGGGCTCTGACATGTACTTAAATAAAACGTTGCCATTAGAACTAAGTGTTTTAGTATCACGCTGGTAAGTGAAACTCACATTATATATAAATATTAGGGCTAGCACCGCGTTCACTGAGATATTCAACCTCTCACTGGAACAGTCTGTTGTCCCCTCATGCTTCAAACAGTCCACCATTGTTCTTACCCCAAAGAAACCCCAGCCCACCCACCTCAACAACTACCGCCCCGTAGCCCTGACCTAAGTATTGATGAAGTGCTTTGAGAGACTGGTCAGAGACTTCATCACTGCATCACTACCAGACACACTGGATCCTCTACAGTTCATGTACCGCCAAAACTGTTCTACCGAAGACGCCATTGCTCATCTTCTCCCCACTATGATGAGCCACCTGGACTACAGAAAAGGGAATTATACAGAGTTGCTTTTAATATATATATATATATATATATGTATGTGAGAGGGAGGGAGAGAGAGAGAGAGAGAGAGAGAGAGAGAGAGAGAGAGAGAGAGAGAGAGAGAGAGAGAGATACACACCTCTTTCTAATTTTATGCTATACAGTCGTATAAAGCATTTCACTGTATGTGACAAATAAAATTTAAATTTGATTGATTTGATTTGATGGTCTTGGGTGCACCAGCCTCAAGACTTCTTCTTCTACTTCTACTGGCCTCTTACCGAGCTTCTAAGAGTGGCAAGCCGCTTCCCAAACCAAATGAGGGGGCAAGCAACTCGCTTTGCTCTATTTCTATAGCTGGATTATCACAAATTCCCAATACCACAATCTAAAATCTAATGGTAAAAACCTTACCAGTAGTCATCACATTTACCACCATCTCTAAACCTCCTACACATCTATAGGAACCTTCTTCAAATTTCATTTTTTTTCTGTTCCCCCATAATGCATTGTAGAATCTTTAGAATGCTACTGTAACTTACTTCTGGCAAAGTGCAGTTCTTCCTGCACAGCTGCTTTTCTTACATCAGCAAGTCTCTGGCAACAGTGCAAGAAGGCTTGGCGGCATTTAACTTCACCCTCAATGTATTCAGCTCTTCGCTCGCATGTATAACCCAGAAGGTTTTCCACCAATCCGTCCCTGCAACACTTCTCCAGCTTATCATTGTACATGCTCACTGAGTTAAAAAAAAAAAAAAGTCACCATGCACATGAATTTAATTTCATTATCTATTATATACAGTAAAACAAAAAAGTATGAAGTCTTTTTTTTTTTATAAATAGTACTAACCTAGAGTGCTTATGAGCTCTGATTTGGTGATGGCACGCCCCTTTCTTTTCGATTCAGGTGCACAGGTGGTGACTTTGCCAATGAAAAGATAAACAAATTAAGGAGGAGAAATCTCTGATTTTCTTCTATGTAGTATTATATGACATTTTCATATCTATCACCATCTTAATGAAGACAGACATTATGGTGGAGAACATGTAAAATTTGTATTAAAAAAATCCCACAAATGTTACAGTAAAACCCATAAACCTGAGCAGAAAGATCAGGTCTTAACTAAAATGGCCACAATGACCACAAACTACAAATGTAAGACCAGGTGATCCCAACTTTAAAAATGTAATTCAGGCTAAAACAGTCATGTAACATGAACCATGGAAGTCTATTGGCTGACTTGAAGTACAATCCAGGAATATAATCCTGACACTAAGGGTAGTTTCATTGCTACCCCAATTATAAAATGGCAAAAAAAAAAAAGAGGTGAAAAGAATAATGGCTCACTGTCAGGGAGATATTTGTCAGGCTGTAGGACAAGATGCGGAAGCGGAAATAACTCAATCATCATTTATTCAGTCAGTTCAACACAAAAACACTCACAGTTGCTGTGGCGAGAAAACAAACAAGAATATCCGCTCGAGACGAGTAATCCAAAAACGAAACTTAGAGTCCGAAAATGAAAGTAAACTGCAACGGCAACGAGTAATCCGCACATGGACACAGAGTCTGAAAACAGAACCAGTGGGCAGGCTGGCAGTCGTGGGAACAGGAGATGACCAGAATGACAATACAAGAACCGGCAGCTTGTGACTCGAAAACGTGAGCTTATATAGTCTGATTCGTAACGAGCCACAGGATTATGAGGAACCATGACAGCTACTGAGGGGGGCGTGGCAGGGTGCATATCTGACAGCGGCCGAGGGGGGCGTGGCAGGGGAATCCCTGACAGTACCCCCCTCCAGGGGCGGCACCCGACGTCCCAAAACCCACCCATGCCAGGCGGGCCGGGGCACATTTTGAGGAAGGCCTCTCCAACCGACCCAGGACAGAGGAGGCCCCGTGAGCATCGCAGCAGAACGGCGGAAGATCGGAAGGGGCCCAAGGCAAAGCGGCGTCCTTGGTCGGGATCAGGAACGGGTCCGCAGCCCTCACAAAGACCGGAAGCTGGGCAGGATTACTGGTGGAGAACAGCGGCAGAGCGACGTCCACGGCAGAGACCAGAGGCCAAGCAACGTCCGTGGCGGAGACCAGAGGCGGAGCGACGTCCTCGGCGGAGACCAGGAACACAGGGGCACCCTCGGCAGCACGTTGAACCAGAACGACACCCTCGGAGGGCCCAACGCCGCCATGCGGGGAACGGGGCTGAGCTCTCCTGGGGACGTTGTGGTGGAGCGGCACCCTCGGCAGAACTCTGGGGCTGAGCGGCACCCTCTGCGGAACTCGGGTGTTGAGCGGGACTCTCAGCGGAACTCTGTGGTGGCCCGGCGCTCTCATGATGACACTGTGGCGGCCCGGCGCTCTCGTGGCGACCCTGTGGCGGCCCGGCACTCTCGTGGCGACTCTGTGGCGGCCCGGCGCTCTCGTGACAGGTCTGTGGCGGCTCTGCGCTCTCGTGACGGACCTGTGGCAGAGAGGCACGCTCCTGAAGACACTGTGGCGGAGAGGCATGCCTACAGGAACCTCGAAACAGGGCAGCACGCTTGTAGATGTTCTGTGGCGGCATGGACAGCTCGTGGGAATGCTGGGATGCCATGGCGCACTCGCAGACGCTCAGAGATGGTGCAGAGCATCCACGAGAACCCCGGAACGCAGCAGCGCATTTGTACAGATCCAAGGGCAGAGCCGTGTGTCCGTGAAAGCCCTGGAATGGAGCTGCGTGCTCTGAAGCACCTTGGGAAGAGGAAAACCTAGAAAACACCTGAGGCAGAGCAGCTTGCTTGGGAGGACCTTAAGTTGAAGTCACGTGCTCTGCAGAACCCCAGAACAAAGCCTCTTCATCCTCAAGGGGACTGTTGTGGAGATCAGCCACCTCCATCCCACAAATCCCCAGAAGAAGGCGAGTGAGCCAAAATTGCCCCCTTTGGCACTTCATAATCTGCTCTTTTTTGAGAGAGCATCACCAGACAGAAGAGAAACGCAGAAGGCGATCTTGGCTCGTTCGGAGGGAAACTGGGAAAGATTTTCCTCCACATACTCACCGATGCTCATCAGAAATCCGCCCAATTCTTCTCCTTTCCCAGAGAAGCGAGCCGGAAATCCCCTTGCGCTCACGGAGGGGCACGGCGCAGCTCTCATGATCCGGCATCTGTGGCTTTGAGCCACGAGGAGCGGCATGGAACTTCCAGGAGAAATCCGAAGCCGGGTTCGGCTGCCGATCCATCGCGGCCGAAATCGCGGGGGGGGCAATTCCGTTTTTGGTTTAGGTTGGTTCTTCTGTCAGGCTGACGGACAGGACGAGGAAGCGGAAATAACCTAACCATTGTTTATTCAGTCAGTTCAATAAAAAAACACTCACAGTTGCCGTGGCGAGAAAACAAACAAGAATATCCACTCGAGACGAGTATTCCCGAAACAAAACTTAGAGTCCGAAAATGAAAGTAAACTGCAACGGCAACGAGTAATTCGCACATGGACACAGAGTCTGAAAACAGAACCAGTGGGCAGGCTGGCAGTCGCGGGAACAGGAGATGACCAGCATGACAATACAAGAACCAACAGCTTGTGACTCGGGAACGTGAGCTTATATAGTCTGATCCGTAACGAGCCACAGTTGTCAATCGTTCAGGCAGGCACGGGATAACGAGGAGCCATGACAGCTACGAAGGGGGGCGTGGCAGGGGAATTCCTGACAATATCTACGTAGTAGAGTGTTTTTTAGGAGAACTACTGAAGATTTTATTTGAATTTCTAAGAATTTAGAGAAATTTGCACTTGTCATGTGGCCGGGACATTGTTATAGAATTGTGATGTAGATGGTCATTTATCTTTTACACATTCTGTCAGAATATTTCATGGCATTCAATGCAAAATTTAGAAATATTTATATACAGTAGTACTTATTGGTAATTTGTTCTGGAACTGATGACAAGTGTTGATACTGATGAGTTTGTAAGACTCTTTGTGCATCTGTTTTACCATGAGACTGAAGCACTCATGAGTTTCAAACTTTTGGTCTGTACTGTATATATAATATATATATAAACTTTGTACTTTTGTACCAAAAGTTTGGACACAAGGTCCTCTTCGCTCAGCAGTGCTTCCTGCAGTGTGTGATATGAACAGCAGGCCTGCATCATAGAAAACCCCCATAGCATCTATCCCACTTCCAGCTGTACAGCCGATGTCATGCTGTTCTACAACGTCCCAGATCTGTTAGTTTGGGAATGAAAAAAGCAGCGTAATAACTACAAATGTAATTACCTTCAGAACACGTCACCAACAGTATTAATTATATAGCATCAAATGTGGACAATTCAGAACTGTATAATTGCAGAAGATGACACACATTCCTATAAGCAGAAAGTGACCTGTGAACTACAAGTGTTCAATTCTCTGTTGGGGTGAAGGAGACATGACAGCTGCAGAGGTTTGAAGTAACGAAGTACAAATACTTTGTTACCGTACTTAAGTAGATTTTTTGGTCTCAGGACACTACTAACATTTTACTTTTACTCATTACATTTTCACACAAATATCTGTACTTTCTACTCCTTACATTTTAAAACTGGCTTGTTACTTTTAATCCATTGATTTGGTGAAATGTTAATATTTTTATTTTCACTGCGCACCGATTTCAGCCAATCAACCGATTTCTGTCATTGCGCGTCTTTTTCAATCCACTGGTCTATAAAGTCCTGACTCTCATTCACCACAGATGTAGACTAGTTTACGAAGCTAATATCAGCAGGCAGAAAGCAACAAGAAGTAAAGCTAACGTAGATGAGACAGAGGGAGTCAGTGATGTAAACATCACTGAGAACAGAGACACTTCTTTACTTTAATTTTAGTAAAAAAGTATAATCAATACTTTATTTTTACCCGAGTATTTTAAAACATGAGTATCTGTACTTTTGCCACCTCTGGACAGCTGCATATATACTGTATATATAACAGCCCATTTATAAGCGGGTATTTTATTTTAATTGTTTAGAACAGTTTACATTTTTACATGTTGGTCATCACAAATGTTAATAATAAACTGCGTTCATAAAAATACAACGAAAAACAATTTAATATTTTGCATTTCTGCATAAAATATATTATTAATAATAGTAACTAATAACCCCCTAACTTACTCATTAACTCACTCACTCACTCACTCACTCACTCACTCACTTACTCAAATCTGTTATTTAAACCACCATGCAGAATAAAGTAAAATAATATTAAATAAAAAAAATATTAATAAAAATAAAAATTTTTAAATTTAAATAGTGTTTTATTACACAGTGCATCATTACATAGTCATTGTTATTAAAGACAACAGTGTAGAACCTTCTTAGAATTTGCAGACTCCATGATGGTCCTCAAAGTTTTATTTGGAAAGTATTAATTATAAAATTACAATAAGTAAAATCCACATGTGTTTTTAATTGGTACAGTGTTTTCTTTTTAGAATTAGTCATTCATCAGCTGATGTATCCATGGACAAGCCTAGTGTTAATTACTTACTTTGGTCTGAGTGATTCTGTTCTTGTTATTGAGAACGTAGACGCCTTTATCCACAGCAACCAGATAAACACTTGCACTAGGAGCAGCAAAAACTTTTAACTTGATTTGATCAGAAGGTAAATACGCTGGTTTAGGATCTTGTATATTCAGATGAACCTTGATGCATTAGAAAAAAAAGGAAAAAACGGAAACAATTTACTAAAACATTTTGACAAATTTACAAGCATGCCATACAACAGTATCAAATGTCAACAGTCATTAAAAAAAATCAACAGTCATAAACATTAACATTTCAAACAAATCATGCATGTATTGTCATTATGCATTTTTCATACTGATAGAATGAGTCTTCAGTTTTAAGACTTGCATGTGTATTATGGCCAGTAGTTAAGCTGTAACACTAGGATTTACTTTGTGTGTGTGTGTGTGTGTGTGTGTGTGTGTGTGTGTGTGTGTGTGTGTGTGTGTGCGAGATTATTTACAATCTATTTTTAAGTAGTGGATGAGCTGTCAAGAAAATACATGAGACAAGGACAAAACAGTAACATAGTAACATTGGTTTAAAATGCTGACCCTTAAGCAGGTTGTGTCTCAGGACATGTACGCGGTCAGTGTGACAGCAGTGAAGTGTGCAGTAAGAACAACAGACTGATTCAAGGTGAAGATGGAACTGCATCAAAAATTGGCTCTGAGCCCTTTCCTGTTTGCAGTGGTAATGGACAGGTTGAAGGACAAGGTCAGACAGGAGTCTCCGTGGAATATGATGTTTGTGGATGATATTGTTTTTTGTGATGAATGTAGGGAGCAGGTGGAGATGAGCCTGGAGAGGTGGAGTTACGTGCTAGAGAGAAGGGGAATGAAAGTCTAGGGTGTGATAGTGTTGAACAGTTGGCGATTTAGTTAAACTTAAGGTCTTATAGCCAAAAAACCAATAAAGCAGAAAAAGCAGACAACAAGCACTCAACACCTCTGGAAACTCAAGATAGTTGGAGGTGACTACCACAAAAGGCTAACTGAGCGCATGCAAACCTATCATGAAAGCAAAAGTTGGCCCCTGAAGAATCTAAAAAATATTCTTGCTCTTTTTAGCATGCTCTTTTGTGGGTTCTTTCATATATGTCGAAAACCAAACAATAATCAAGGGGATGAACTTAAAGCTGGTGTAGACAACATCCAATTACATGAGATGGATGGAGACAAGTGTGGACTATTGCTGCAAGCAAGCATGTGTTCCATGAGCTCTGGCATTTTGACATTCATCAATCTATCTTATATTACTCTTATGAACAACAATGATAATAAACAACCAACCTGTTCGTTACATGTGTCCTTCACATCAACCAAAATGGAGTCAGCAACAATCTCTGTAGTTCCTACATGGTAATACGCCAGCAGTCGGAATGAAGGAAGCATTTGTCTTGTGATAACTATATTTTCAGTTATCACATTATTTTTTTCTCTCTTTATCTTCGAAGTGTGCACAATCAGCCCTTTACTCAAGATCTGGAAAAACAACCATGAAGTGGTGATACACATGATTATAACCCAAAATACAAGACAAAGTCTTTTGCAGTAATTTTACCCAAAACTGCTCAGAGAAAATGAGAGAAAATATATTTTTTTAAACTACATACCATGTAAGTAATATCTTGAATTTTATCTTCTGAAGGCGTCTGTATAATCAGCGTAAAACTGCTTTGACTTTCGACATTTATCACTGGTGTAGTTAAGGTGATGTGCAGGTAGTTTTTGGAGCTGGAATTGTAGGCGTGGGCTGTGAACGTGTTAACTGCTTGACTTCCCGCTCTGCCTTTAAGGCTCTCCTCGTTCGTTTGTACCTTTGTTGAAACATTATAATGCTTGAACTTGGCATACGGCAAAGAAGGAATGTGGTTGATTTCATATAATAATGACTTTTTAGCTGACAGCTGTACATTTAATATTAAGATAAATGTCATCATTAAAACAATTACAATAAATCAAATCAGACAGTAATACAGGGTACATAATTTGTGCCCTGGACAGTGGATTGTAAATGGCTTGAAGTTCAGGTTTGCGTTCAGAGCATTAAACACACAGGTAGTTTGCGTTTGTCAGTTAAATCAGTATTCCAAATGAATATGCTGTATATACATATAAACACTTGTAACTATAGTAACATACGATTCAAGTTCCACACAAAGTGAGACAGCGATTGTACACATGTCCTAATGACCTTATAGAGCTTTTGGAGGATTTTTGTGTGTGTGTTGTTACTTATATGATAAATACATTGATTTTGATTAATGGTTTTAAGCACAAGGTGCATTTAACAAACTACAGAAGAAAATGTTCAAATTAGAACTAGAATGAAAATCAGCACCAGGAATTATAGCACACATTTCATTTTTAAATACATAAATAAAACAAACAGGAGGAATAAGCACTAGTTTAATTGTTTCAGGAAGAGATTTGAAAAAACGGGTAAAAGCAGGTTTAAAAAAAAAAAAACAGAGAAGATGACTGAGAAACTGAAACCTACTTTAATCTTCAGCTCAGTATCTGAGGGTTTGGTGTTTAAGTGGAACAAAGCTAAGCCGTTTAAATCTGTTTTACCAGCTTTGTCTTCGTGAGACACGAGCAAGTCGATGTTTTCTGCCGGTGTCCCATCAGGGTTTGTCACGTACACCTAAAGAGGAAAAAGCACTCAGCTCAGTTATTTATTACAAATATTTGATGTATTAAAAGTGGCACTGGACTTTCATTAACTAAACTTTAAACCCACATCAGCTATGTCTCTCTCTCTCTCTCTCTCTCTCTCTCTCTCTCTCTCTCTCTCTCTCTGTCTGTCTTTCTCTCTCGCTCTCTCTCTCTCTCTCTCTCTCTCTCAAATTAAAAAATTTAAATAAAAGCTGTGCTTTATTGGGATAACTTTTGTAATAATGTTGCCAAAGCACATGAAATAAATGATATTTTACTTGCAATGAGTATGTAATAAGTTTAGATTAGACTAGACTGAAATATAAAAAAAAAACCGAATAGTGATAAGAATTTAGAATAAAATTGAATCTTCTTCTTGTTCTTATGGCTGCTCCCATTAGGGGTCGCCACAGTGGATAATTAGTCTCCATACTACTCTGTCCTCTAAATTTGCCTTTTTCAAACAAACTACCTGCAACTTCCTGCAGGCTCCATCCTCAGCATTCTTCTACCAGTATCACCATGTCCCTTCTCTGCACATGTCCAAACATCTCAATCTTACATTAGCCGATCCTTGTTGCAGTTTTACCTCCAAACCAGTCTGTCGTCCCTACTGCACACTTCACTGCCGTCACACTGTCCTCATACATGTTCTGCACCACCCTCACATAACTTCCTCATACAATACCACAACTCCTCTCTCCACCCTGTCGTACGCTTTCTCTAAATCCACAAATACACAATGCAACTCCTTCTGACCTTCTCTATACTTCTTTATCAACATTTTTAAATCAAATAATTCTCCTGTGGTGCTCTTCCTCAGCATGAAACCATACTGCTGCTCACTGATGGTCACCTCTTCTCTCAGCCAGGATTCCACTACTCTTTCCCATAACTTCATGTAGCCCCTTGTGCAGAATAAATAAAAGTACCAAAAATAGTTCATTAGAATAGAAAATAGTTTTTTAATATTTTTACATTGAGAATGCAAAATTGTTAGCAACCATGCAGTTTGTCATTCTTGGATTTTTTGGTCATGTCATTGATGTCTTCGTTGTTAATGTAAGATCATTATCAATGTCAAAATACTGCATATTTCTATAAAACATGTCTGTTCTCAATTAATTTGTACTTTTTCTTTACATTCATATGAACAATAAATGCTGCTTTCCATTTTCTGTTTCTTCTACTGTTAAAATTTAATTACAGTTCTATATGTGTGTACACATGTATATGGAAATCGGCAGAAATCACATTTTTCCCAAATACAATTAGCTGAAAATAGTATAATACTATAATATTAAATTATATGCAGTGGAATACTGAATTTGGTATAAAAAGTAATATACTGTAAATATTGATCATGGTTGTAGTCCTATAAAAATACAGCAACATGGCTACCGGTTGTAGATTTTCAGCGCATTGCTAAAAACATTATATAAATATTACTGAACAGAACTGCTATACTACTGTACCTTGAAATTAAACGGCATTCCAGGTTTGAAATATCTGGGGGTTTTGGTGAACTGGATGGTGTATGGGGATGTGACTATATGTATACCCCTCCTCTCAGCTTTCACCATCTCACTGCCTGAAACACACGGTTGCACAGTTGCAATGTTATGGGACATTCTTGAAGACAGTGCTTACACACCATTTGCATGCTTTTAACAGGTGCATGCAGATTATTGAAAAAAAAGAAGCAATATACTGATGTACTCTACCCGTTAAAGGTTTGGACATACCATCTCTTCTCTTTATTTTTATTATTTTTAACATTGTACCTTTATATCGAAAACATTCAAATTATGAAAGGAATTATATAGTAAACAGAACTATGAAACAACCCGGTTGTTGCAGTTCAATTGGCAGACAATTTTTAACATGCCAAATGTTTTCAAGATTGCAAAATAAAAAAAAAGGGTGTGTTTAAATCTCAATGTGTCTGGGTAATGAAACACCAGCAGTGGACTCAAGGAAGGCTGAATGGACTGATGAATTAAAATCTTTGGTTTGCAAGGTTTTATGCAAAAGGGTGGGTCCTCAGTATGACAACAACTGTCAAACATGGAAGAGGAAGTATGTTGGAGTGAAGCATCTATGTTGGATCCAGTGTCATGGAGCTACTACCAAAACTATTTACAGGAGCATGCAGTGACCTTTGATATACACAGGGGTTCATCCTACTGCAAGATAATGACACAAAACTGACCTGCAGGCTGTGTTAAGCTACCATAAAAGAAAAGAACAAGATGTTTAGACTTTAAATCATTGAATGCAGAGTCTCTAGACTTAAAACTCTTTAAAAAATGTTTTTTAGATGAACTGAATAAAAGCAAAAGTGTAAGGAAAACATTAAAAAGGTGAACATAAGACTGTTTCACAGGAGCTGCGTCGCTGTCAGGGATCCACCTGCCATGCCCCCTTCGGTGGCTGTCATTGCCTCCTCGTGCTCCCAAGCTCTCAGCCCGAATCACGCACAGCTGGAGCTTGTTATTCACTTACTCCCAGCTCCAATATAAACCGCTTACTCACCCACACTCCCCATCCGTTATTGCGTGTTCATGCCAGTCCCCGTAGGTTCCTGTGAGTTCGCGTATGCTCATCCCCGCTACGTATCGTTCGCCTCGGACACTCTCTCTCACTTCGCGTGGACTGCACTTCTTCCCAGGCACACCAGTGATTTGCCCCGGACTCTGGTCGTTGGATTATCCCTGCAAACGCAGGTATTTGTGTTTCTCCGCACGTCACGCTGTCAGCACCGCATTTCTCTGCTGCTGCCAGGGCCGCGCTTTTCCCAGCGCTATATATTGTGGATTTCTTTATACGAACTGCTATTTTCGTTCAGGAATATACAGCGGCGCTACTTGTGTGTATATTTCCTGCCTTTTTTTTAGTAAAGTTTTGTTTGCCGTTACTCCGGCTTCCGCCTTCGTTTCCCGCATGACAGTCACAAGGCTTTGGGAACACTTCCATGTTGTCCACGCTGTAGCATCTGGACAAGGGTCATTTAGACTTCATGTTCCATGCATTCCTTTTAACCATTGACATCTGCATTTTAGTCAAAGGATGAGCACCACGGCTTACACTTTTATTGGGGGTTTGCATACCACAGTTTTAAACCCCCACCCCGGAAGACACGAAGCAGGACAAACCTTGACCTCTTTGTCTGACTTCACAGGTACCCTCAAACCATAAAACAATTGGCCCCAGTACATCTGATTGTGACACACACACTCTCCCCACACACACACACACACACACACACACACACACACACACCACAAGAGAGCATTCTTTGTATTGATAAAACAATAAATAAAATGTTCCACATTCCATGACATAAACGTATATCTTGAATGTATATTCTCTCTGCTTTGATGCTGTCTTTTCGTTTAAGGCTTGATGTCAAAATTGATATGAAAATGATCTGTTCCCCTTCAGGCATTTAAGCTGTGTCGAAACGCTATGGAAACGCCCCTGCGTGACCGCGCTCTGAACCACATGTGTAATCCAACCAATAGGCATTTGGAACGTGACGTTATCAGTGGGTAAACAGGAAGCTACAGATGGCTGCGAGATGGACAAGGTGCTAGCTTCTGCTCGTTAAGGTAAGTGCTGTTGCGCTGGGGTTTTTTTTCTGATCGAGTAATGGCTGGCAGACAGGATTACCGTAAGTGTGTTCATCCGTGTCCGTGTTTCATTACCGGTATGGGTTCGATTGATCGTTCTGTTGTTTGCCTGGGAGTGGAGCATGCACAACCGGCTCTCGAGGGAGTTAATTGCTCGCATTGTAACCGCATGGCTATGTGCACGCTTCAAAGCGGCGCCGGCGCTTGTGGGGCTCGCAGGCCGATTTAGCGGCGGGGTTGGAGTCAGATGAGTCCAAACATGGAACGCCGAGGTGTCCCCCTCAGGGCTGGCCTCTGACCCACTCAGAGCAGCTGGGGAAAGAAACCATCGAGGTGGTTCCCCCCTCGGTTCAAGAGTCAGGCTTCCACAGCCCGTACTTTGTCGTTCCGAAGAAGGATGGTGGGTTGCGTCCCATTAAGGAGCGAAGATCCTGAGTACGGGTCCGTACCCGGGTACGGGTCCTTCAGATCTATAGTGACGAACTAGTCCCTGGACCTGGTTCGTCACTATAGATCTGAAGGACCCGTACTTTCACATCTCCATCCTTCCTGCACACAGGAGGTTCCTGAGGTTTGCTTTTGGGAGCGTAGCATACCAATATTGGGTCCTACCGTTTGGCCTGGCACTCTCACCCCGCACCTTCACAAAATGCGTCGATGCGGCACTGACCCCGCTGCGGCTCCAGGGCATCCGCATTTGGAATTACATCGACGATTGGTTGATCCTGCCTCATTACGAGCACCAGGCGACTCGGTATCGAGATGTCGTCCTCGCCTGCATGAAGGTGCTTGGGTTTTGGCTGAATGCCAGCAAAAGTGTGCTTTCTCCAGCACAGAGGACCACCTTTTTGGGCGTAGTGTGGGACGCGGCCAGGTTGCAGGCACGGTTGTCACCTGTTTGGGTTGAGGACATCCTCACTGCTGTCGGGAGAGTGCGGGATGGCCAGCCACTCACTGTGAGGCAGTTCCAGAGGCTGCTGGGTCTCATGGCGGCAGTGTCCATCATAGTTCCGCTCGGGCTCCTGCACATGAGACCCCTGCAGTGGTGGTTCCGGGGCAGGGGGTTCTCCCTCAGGGGAAACCCGCATTGTACTATCAAGATCTCGGGCCTTGCCTTTCAAGCCTTGGATATCTGGAAAGACCAGGCTTTTGGGTCCTGTGGCCCAGTGTTGGGGACTCCGTGTCATCACGTGATACTAACAATGGCCGCTTTCCTCATGGGGTGGCCAGGGTCTGTGGAGCAGCCCACGTCTCTCGTGGCACATAAATTGCCTGGAGATGATGGCAGTGTTTTTGGGTTTGAAACTTCCTCCCGGACCTGAAAGATCAGCATGTGTTGGTCCGCACGGACAATAAGGCGGTGCTCTCTTACATCAACCCACAGGGGGTCTCCGATTTCGCCAAGCTAGTTCTTGTACAAGCTAGTGCGAGCGGTCCTCTTGTGGTCTAGGGACAAGCTCGTGTCCTTGAGGGCCATTTACATCCCGGGTCGGTTGAATGTCAGAGCAGATGCCCTGTCGATGCAGGGGCCAAACCCCGAGGTGGTGGAGCTCACAGGTAGGCGGAACCCTGGTTCACCCCCGCCCAGAGTTGTGGACGCTGAGGCTGGTCTCTCCACCGAGGTGGTAGAGACCCTTTTCCACTCCAGAGCTCTCTCCATGAGGAGGTCGTATGCCGTACAGGCGACTGTTCACATCTTAGTGCGAGCACCATGGCCTGGAACCGGTCAACTGCCTGGTCGGTTTGATTCTGGAGTTCCTACAGGAACAGTTTGCTGCTGGGTTAACCCCTTCGACCCTGAAGGTGTACGTGTCCACCATCATGGCATATGGCTCCCCGCCTGCGAGGCAGTCGCTGGGTAAGCACTCACTGATGACACGTTTCCTCCGCGGCACCCGGAGGCTGAGGCCCTGGATGTGGCCCAGAGTGCCTCTCTGGGATCTGGCAGTTGTGTTGGCAGCTCTATCTGAGCCCCCCTTCGAGCCATTAGCCGATGTGGCCCTTAGGTTTCTGTCTATTAAGACCACCTTCCTTTTGTTGATTTCCTCCCTGAAAAGGATCAGGGATCTGCAGGCTCTGTCCGTGGCCCCGTCTTGCCCGGAGTTTGCCGCTGGCATGGCCAGAGTGTTTCTCTATCCGAAACCCGGCTACGTATCTAAGGTGCCTCACGTCCTGTTTCTGCCCTCATCTGTTTACACCCCCCGACCAGGAGCAACAGCACCGGACACTTACCTCCGCAGGACAAGTCCGTAAAGGAAGATGGAGCAGCTGCTTGTCTGCTATCGCACTAACAGGAAAGGTTTCCTGGCCAATAAGCAGACTTTGAGCACATGGGTAGTGGATGCGATTGTGTCAGCTCACGAGTCCTCAGGCCTCGCCGCACCGCTCGGAGTTTAAGCTCACTCCACCCAGAGTGTGGCGGCCTCTACGGCCTGGTCTGCTGGAGTGCCACTCCAGGACATCTGTGAAGCTGCGGGTTTGTCCACCCCGCTGTCCCTTGTCAGGTTCTATCACCTTGACCTCAGAGCTACCCCGGGCTCCTCTGTCCTATGTACTGGTGCCGAGGCCCTTACTCTCTGGGTAGGTTCTGGTTATTGCATGATTAGACACTAATTCCCATAGAGTTTCGACGCAGCTCGAGTTTTTGAAGAGGAACGTCTCTAGGTTTCGACCGTAATCCTAGTTCCCCGAGGAATACTGAATTGTTTAATAATTGTTTGATTCTGAGCTCAGTCACATGCTTTTGAAAAGGGTGTGTAGACTGGTATTAAATAAAATCCAGTTTATATTTATTTGTAGTTACATTTTATGTTTTTAAATCTAGCAAACTAATTTCTGTTAATTATAAAAAAGATTAAAACGGAAGTCAAAGTGAGCAACAACAATGCAATTTACTCACCAGTATTTGTGAGCACACTGACAGATATGTACAGTGTTTCACCAACCAGTTTAAGTATGTCTGGAAAGGTTTGGTTGATCTGTTGTCTGTATAGTGTTGCTCTACCTTCTCCATTCTTGATCTGCATAGTTCAGGTCATAAGCACATTTTTTATGTATTACATTATTACAATATCATCAACAACTGCAGTTACATTTCATTTTCATTATTTCTGTGACACAATTTCTATGAAAAAAAAAACATCCCAATGGCATTAGAGATGTAACCATTTTAAATGATTGGTGATAATAAGCAACATGATTCCTCTCGACTGTAGTCTGGAGGATGCAGCATCCAAAATTACCAAAAAGAATTTCAAATTTGTCTTATCATGGCACAGTTTGCACTTTGACTTGAGTCCATTTTAAATCATTTTTAATCCAGAAAAAAAAAACTGGCATTTCTGGATCATGTTCACATATGGCTTATTCTTTGAATGATAGAGCTTTAACCTGCAATTGTTGATTGCACTGTGAGCTGCTGTCAGGAAACCACCTGCCACGCCCCCTTTGGTGGCTCTCTATGCCTCCGCTCTCCCTAGAGCTCCAGGTTTAATCACGCACAAACTTGAAACTCATCATCACTCATGTCTCCACTCTTTCCTAAACTCCAGGCATAATCACGTTTACCTGGGGTTCATCATTTCTCCACCCCACTTCTATATAAGCTCCTCATTCACTCCCAATCCCCGTTCATTATTGTTTATGTTGGACTTTCTGTGCTGCATGTTGTCATACAGGACTCCTCTCATCCGTTCCATTCGGACTCCAGAATCCCGTAACGGCTGCGCTTCCCCTCCCTGTGCATCTCGGGTCAGCTACGCTTCTCCCAATGCACAACTCGGACTCTCTCTTTCAAACGAAGGACTGCCGTGTGCATGTGTGTGTGTTTGTGTGTGCGTGTGTATCTCTCTCTCACGCATACCATTAAAACCCAAGCGACCTGTACTCCGGCTTCTGCCTTTTGTTTCGCTCACACCCTGACAGCTGCATTCACAGACAATGATTTTTGGAGGTGTTTCTGAGCCCATGTGATGCTTAACAGATCACAAGCCTCTATTATTTATCTTCACCCTTGTCTCTTGCATGCAGAGTTTTCTCCAGATTATCTGAATCTTTTGATGATATGTACAGTAGATGATGAGTTATTCAAAGTCTTAATAATTTTATATTTAAATACATTATTCTAAAATGTTTCACAATTTGAACATTCAGTTTTTCACAGTTCGGTGAATCTCTGCCCATCTTTAATTCTAAACAACTCTGCCTTTTTAAAATGCTTTTATATACCTAAACATGTTACTGACCTGTTGCTGGTTAACCTAATTATTTACAGTGTTCTTCCAGCAGTGACCAATTCATCTTTAAAATTGTACATTTGCTGTTGTGATAAAAATAATTATTGCATTCAAATATATATATATATATATATAATGTTTTTTTTTTTTTGTTTTTTTTTATAAAACTACCCAAAGAGAGTACTGTTGGAAACCATTAAACCAAAGTGAAAAAATCCTGAATGTACTAATTTAATTAAAGTTAGTCATTTTTAAATAAAAAATAAAATGTAATTCATGAACTTACATTAACCCTGTCCAGAGAGCTTTGAATACTTTTTTTTTCATTTCCTTGAAACACTCCGAACACAACAAAAGCACTACCTTCAACGTTTTCACCAAACAGATACCTTAAAAAGAGTGAAGAGTAAAGAAGTATTGTCAAGAACAGATTAATCACCAAAGAGACACATGAACCATAGCAGTAAAGTTTTAGAACTTGTAACATAGTAATGCTACAAAATCAATTACTGTAGTAGATCTGTTCTTTGCTGCACAAACATAATAAAAAAAATCTTACTTTGCCTTGATCTGGACAGAAAAACTTTCATCATTAGCATTGAAGAAAGATTTGTCAGTTTCCAAACTCACATCAAAACTGGGCAACCCTAAAAAATAAGGTCCTTTAAATTCAATCGATATAATGATCAATACATTTTATTTGAAATGAGTAATACAAACAGTGGTATCATGCTATAAAGAAAATATAATTTTTATTATTGATAAAAAAAGATTGATAATTATTAACATCATCATTATCATAATTATAATTATAATTATTAATTATTTTTTAATTCTTCTCTTACTTCTTCATATGAATAGTTTGTCTATGGCAGCCCATAGAACTGTCTAATGGATCCAAGATGGCGGCGTGGCAGTAGCTCGCAGCGGCCGCTCCGGACCCAAAATGGTGCTAACTTCATTTTGTAGCCCGCCCTACACAACACATGGACATCGGAGCAACCAGTGTCCCTGTGTACAACCGCACCTTATTCTGTCACGACAGGTTTTACTGGCGGAGCTATTGTTGTTTTAATTTTTTAATTTTGTGTATTGTGTATTGTCCTGCACTGTCCTGTGTTGTCTTGCACTGTCCTGTGTTGTCTTTTGCACTGTTTGCACCAGTTGCACACATGCACTTTATGTGGCGAGGATCTTAGTTCCTGGCCCTGTGTTCTTCTGTTCTGTGACTTGTTTTATGTTGTTGTATGTAGCACCTGGGTTCAGGAGGAACGTTTCATTTCACTGTGTACTGCATCAGCTATATATGGTTGAAATGACAATAAAAGCTTCTTGACTTGACTCTAATAAATTGTTGGAACAATGATAGAGGAGGGCCTGAGAAACATAAAATTGCTTTCATCTAACTCATAGCACCTTATTCAAATATTGTCCACTGCTTTACCATATCTGGCTCACATAATATTCACCTGCATTAACAAAAATAAAGTTTAACCTAGAAAAATTGATACAGTGGTTGAGGAGGGTCTGAGGAACATTCTGACCAGCTTTGGTCCAATACTTTAATGCCAGCATCCGGGTCAAATTTGGTCTTTATTTAAAAGTACCTTTATAGTCATAACTTTTGAACCCAATGATGTAGATTTCTTCACAATGCCCTTTGGGATTGTTCCACCCCTTGTGGCAATTAATATGATAACAATACCAAGCTGTTAGACCTTCCCCCCAAATTTTTCCTGATTTTACCAAATTTTGCTTACTACATCTTAAGACCCTGGGGAAAAAAGTTCTCCTGTAATGTGATAAAAAAAAACAAAAAAAACAATAAGACCATGCAATTGAATCTGACTACAATAGTTGCAGCTGCATTAACAAACCTGCTGCCCATTTTTTCATTTACACCTTTCCTCCGGCTGTCAAATAATTCCACCACTTTCCAAGTTCAAAACACACACAAACCAAATTACAAGTCACTTTGGATCACTTTGTTAAAAATTATGTCTCGTAATTAATGAAGCAACAATTCTAACATATCTGTGAATGTGAAAGTATTTTTATTATTATTGTTATAATTACCTGTTAATTATTTGTATTATATTTATTGGAATACTTACTGTATTCTTTGACCTCGAACTCTGCTGTAAAATTCTTATAATCATTCTCCATGAAGCTTGCTGTTATTTTCCAGATTCCATTTCTTCCAATCCAAAAACAAGAGTTAGATTAAATATTACCATGTTCATGTAAGATTTTTCTTCATTCATTTATTTTTTAAAGGTCATTTTGTAATGCAATTCCTGAAAGCAACAGAGGTGGGAAGTAACGGAGTACAAAGATTGTATTGGTATCAGTACTTTACTCCACTATTTATTTTTCAGACAACTTTTTACTTTTACTCATTACATTTTTACACAAATATCTGTAGGCAGAAGGCAGTAAGAAGTTTGGGGTTAATGTGGATGAAACAGAGGGAGTCAGTGATGTAAACATGACTGAGAACAGACACATTCATGATCATCATCATCTTTTCTCTGCTTGTGTTCTATATGTGGATCTTCAGCCTGGATACATTCATTAGGTAACAACATTTTTAATTAAATTTTATTAACATGCTATTAATACAGCAGGCATTTCTGTTTTTACCATTTTTTATATACAGAAATTCAAATACATAAATAAAAAACTAAATATAAAAGAGGCGAAATTAAAACCTCCAGCAAAACAGTAAATTAATCAGTAAACTTTTGTTCTATTTCTGTGCCAAGTCTCAAATCGAACACCAAATCCACCATTTTTCACACAATTTACCCTCTGGGTGGTGTTTTGTGGGTTTTTCCATCATATTGGCGAAATGAACTTGAATTACTGTCTTTATTGATCGTACAGATAAAAACAACACATTTAAATAGGTAAAATGTCTGTGATTGCATATAAAAGCTCCTTGACTTGAAGAGGTGCAGTTTCTCCGGTATCACCTCATTAACTGTCCGTGTGGAAACATAGCAAAGGCTCTTAATGATGTCCACACGTCTCTGCACTGGTATAGCCTTTATATTAAATCACTGTACATATGCATACATACATATCACATACTGTAAATATGATACATATTTATCTGCACTATTTGCACGATTGCTACTTTTTGCACTTCTGGTAGATGCCAAACTGCATTTCGTTGCTGTGTGCCTGTACAATGCAATGACAAAGTTCTATCTATCTATTTATCTATCTATCTATCTATCTATCTATCTATCTATCTATCTATCTATCTATCTATCTATTTATCTATCTATTTATCTATCTATCTATCTATTTTGATCTATCATTGATATGACGTGAGGTCCAGTTAACAGCTAAAACAGGTAGAAGTAATAACTACTTTTAACTTAAGTAAAAGTAAAGAAGTCTTGGATCTGACATGTATTTAAGGAAAGAGGTATAATCAGTACTTCAAATACTACTTAAGTAATGGATGTGTGTACTTTTGCAACCTCTGGAAAGCAATGTCATGGTAATAATCATATGGATAAAGACTTATGGCCACTGCTGTTTATTAGAATCAATTCAACAGCAGAATCAAATAGTTTTTAATGTATCCAGAACCTAATAAAGACAGATGATCATTTAAATAAGAACTCAACACCAACCTGACGGGATTTCCCAGTTTAAATTCACTTGATATGGTTACTCCCTTTTGTACACTGATTGAATTTTGTTCAACAGTAATCCCCTCCGGAGTCTGCAGACATGAAAATATACTAGACATATTGATATAGATGCTAAAAAAAAATGCTAAGATTTTATAAAAAAAAAAAAAAAAGAAATGAAATATTATACAAACTTACTGATACTTTTACAAGTACAGTATTGTTCAGAGGCTTCATGATTGAGTTCACACCAAATATTCTGTATTTTACTAAAGAAAATGTAATAAAAAATGTATAAGAATGCAGAAATGAAATAAGCCGACACACTCAAATAAACAAAGACTGACATTTTTCTTGCTGTTAAATTTACCCAGGACACAATCCTGAAATATTTTAATATTAACTCGAGTCCAGCATAAACACTGCACCAATGTCTGGACATTTCTTACAAGTACAATCTTTCATCCTGATATTTTATAAAGTTTTCCAATAACAATAATTATGTTACACTGTTAATCATTTACTACATGATCATACAGCAGTTTCAGCAGTCGTACTCACCATTGGAATCTGGAGTATATATCGTCTTATCTGTCTGAAGGAACAAATACCCAGGCTGAAATGAGACCATAGCAATTTTCTCCAAGGTTTGGTTACCCCAAACTGCTCTCAAAAAAACATACTGTTGTTCCTCAGAGTCAACATCAAATGCAGTGTCTCTAAAAGGAATCTATGGCACAAAGAATTCAGTGTAAAATTATTGTGTGCAGAAGCTTTTACTTATATAAATTTATTAGCAGTGTTTAATTTAAAAACAAATTCAAGTTTAATGATAAATTGAAATTAAGATATAGATGAAAATAGATATAAGCCACATATATATATATATATATATATATAGACACACAATGTATTTCTGTACACAATGGAAATGTATGCAATAATTGTACACGTTTGTTATTGTAGACATACATAACTGCATTTACATCTTTATCAATAAATGCATCCTGAAACTGGCTCACTAAGACACAGTCTAAAAATACTGTTTAGTCTGAAAACTGTTTTAGAGAGTGAACATATTGAGTAAAAGTAATACAGCATTACTGCTGAGGATCAGACTTAATCATATATCAAATGTTCTTTTGACATGTTAAAACTATGTTCCCCTTCAGGGTGTGAGTGAAACTGGAGGCGGAAGCTGGAGTACAGCCTGCTCAGGTTTTATTGACAAGAGTGAGGGAGAGATATATACAAGCACACACACACACACACACACACACACACACACACACACACACACACACGCATGCACACACAAGTCCTTAGAGAGAGTCCGATGGGCGTTCTCAAAGCGCTACGACGCAGCGTCACGTTCCCTCAGGGAACTAGGGTTACGTTCGTAACCTAGAGACAATCCTTATTCACTTTGTTAACAATAAATAAGTCAAACACATTGGCAATAAAAAAGACCTACTGAATCTTACCTTTATATCAACATTAGCTTGATATTTGTTGTCCTGATTTAGAGTGGCGGTTTCCCTGACGAGGTTTAATTGTTTACTAGGGAAGTTAAATACGTTTATATTGACCCTTAACTCGTCATTGCCTTCATAGTCCTGCACCTCTACAAACACCTTCTGTTCTGTGCCCAGTTTCAGGATTTGGGAAGTTGACATGATGAACCTGGGATGAACATAGACAGGATATCACATTATATTCCCTATTCATTTTTTTACATTTTTTGCACAATTATTTTTGCCATTATGCCGTATTATGCGTGGAAAAAATGATCTGTCATTTGTATTGGTTACATTTTTATTTTTTGATGAACAGATTGATTCCTATTATTTTTTTTATTTTACCCCTTATTCATTCATGAGACAATCCTCAAATATGATGGCTGAAGCACTATTTTGCATACTTTTGCATAATCCCCAAAGAACACTGCATAAGCGTTTTCAAATTATTAGCAATAAAAGTGATTCTTTCTAAACATTGAAAAATCACACATGAACATTTGTGCATGATGCCTAATTGGTTAAAACAACAACAAACAAACATCTAAAAAAAACCAGCTGCTTCTACTTAATCTTGGGTGGAAACCTTTCCTTTGCATGGACAGAAGTTACTGAGATAGAATCCAATTTTTGAACACTTTTTTTCCTTTCCAGCCCTTAAGCACAATCCTCATAGAATGTCTTCAGGAAATGGTTGTATGCAGCCAGCCATATTGCCCCAATGTATCAGTTATGATGGACAATGTGTAGTTACAATATTGTATTTGTACCAGTTTGTACACGAGGAGGTGTGGCCCCATATTATTAAGATTTGTTGTGTTTTGTGGTATATAGTGCTGCTATTGTGGTTAGCTTGAGATTCAAAACAAGACAATACAAAGCAAGACAAAAAGAAAGTTATAGTTAGTAGACAGTTAGTTCTTGGGGCTGTCAGAGAAGAAACAATTACACTGTATGGTGGTGCACTCTGCCTTATTCTCCTGCAACCCAAATGTCCACCATTATTGTTGTATTTGTTTAAAATTTTGCATCCAGATATTTAATTAGAAAAGGGTTTCCACAGTATTCAAATCAGGACATCTACAGATCTCACTGTAACATTTGAGTAGTCATGTGTTTCGAAATGCTAAAATGTTAAAATCTTTTACAAAATGTAGAAACTCTGATCAACATTAAGCACCAACACAAACAGACTTTAAACATTTTGCATGTGTAGTATCCACTAAAGGAGTTTGCACTTATTAAAAAGATTCAACAGCTTCTGATCAATGAAAATCCAGACGTCCCAGGCATTTACATTTACTTCTGATCATATAGAATATATGTTTCAAAGATCAGAATTGGTGTTTATTGTGAATTGTAGTACTCACAGTGGTTCACATAGTGTGAGCAAAGGAAAGCAGAGCAATGTTGCCGTCAACCACACCACGTCCACAAGCATTCTGCCTGCTGGATTTGAGTCAGTCTAATAAAGTGTGTGTGCAAGAAAATAAATATCCTTTCTCAAATATCTACATGCCCACCCTCTTTTGGCGTAAAGATCAATAAACTACAGTACTTTGAACTGTGTTTTGAAACTCACACACACATCATACTTTTTGCTTAACCCCTGTAGGGACTTGCTAAATCTGGATAAGAAAAATATAATAAGATAAATCATGATGCTAAAATAAAAGACAAGTAATGTATGTTACCTGGTGGGTGTGGCCTCATCAGGACACAAGAGACTTTTGACCTTATGATCTAGACATTGGGACATCTCAGTTGTTATTTCAATTTAGCTTGAACCATGAGCCTATTATTATTATTATTATCATTATTATTATTATTATTATTATTAGTATTATTATTATTACTGTAGTGTATTATTTTTTATCAGAATAAATATAACTTCAGTTTTTGACAGCAAACAAAGCTGTCGCCTTGTGGGGAACTTGGAGGCGAGACGGACCATCCGGAGGGGTTTGGCGAAGACATCCAGTTTGTGTCGCGCTACAGTGGTGGTACGTATTCTTTTTCGCTGCCAGGCGGCGGTTTGACGGCCCCTTCACGGCCAGGCGGTGGTACGATGTCTCGGGAGAATGTCTCGGCAGAACACTGAAGCGGGCCGATTTGCCGGTCCGCCACTGTCATCCCGAACATACCTAAGAATAGCCCAATGAAATTGGCATATGATCCAAAATCACCTCCTTTAACGCTCCACAGCTTACTGGCTTGAGAGAAGGCATCTCCAGACTGGAGGGAACTAAAAAATGCAATCTTGGCTCGCTCGGTGGGGAATTGGGGTGACTGTGTCCCGATATATCCGCAGGTGCTTTCCAGGAAGCCACTCCACTTGGCTGCATTACAAGAGAAACAAGGCAGAAAGGCTATCGGGTTCACGAAGGTGACGCGGGCTTCCCGTGAAGTCTGAAGCGAGAAAAGGGGTTGCCGATCTATCGCGGTAGAGCGATTTCTCCCTTTTCTGCTTAGGTTGGTTCTTCTTTTACTATGCGGACCACGAGTCGGATGCGGAAGTAACTCCTCATAGTTTTTTAGATGACTCACACACGCACACACAGAAGTCAGAGAGTTACAAACCAACGTGTGGGTTTGGTCTGTAATGCGGGGATAATCCACGGAACGGAGACAGTCTACGGAAAGGAGATTATCCACGGAAAGGAGATTATCCACGGAACGGAGAGGATATAATCTATGGAACGGAGATTGTCCACGGAAGGGAGATAAACCACAGACTGGAAGGTAATCCAAGGAGAAACCAGTGGGGAATGCTGGTGGTCGAGGATCCACGAGATCGGTAGCATGACGTTCGAGAACCAACGACCGGTGACTCTGGAACGGGTGTTTAAATAGGTAAGAAGATAATGACGACCAGGTGTTTGGAATTAAAGCCGGGAGCGGCGGAGATAGCGATGGCATGACAGTCGCCGAGGGGGGCGTTGCAGGTGGATCCCTGACACAATGTCACCTACAAGGGGTGTGATACTATTGATATGAATAAAATTTTTATATTAGTTATAATAATAACAACATAATATTTTATTGTGTATCTCTCCTGCAATGTTTTGTATTGTCTGTTTGCACTGGGTTACACTTTATGTGGCTTGGACAACTTTTACGCATTAGCTCTATATTTTAATATGAAGCTCTATGTTGTTTAATGTAGCACCAGTGTTCTGGAGAAATGTTTTCTCATTTCACTGTGTACTGTTTCTGCCAGATAAGGTTAAAATGACAATAAAAGCTTCTTGACTTGACTGGGTAACGGTACTCCCTAATGGCAGTGGCCTCTTGCAGCCAGATATTGTTCCTACATTGCATGTCGACAGGATCTGATTCATGTAGTCTCTATGCCACAACTTAAAGGATCTCCTGCTAAGGTCTTGGTGCCATGCCATGTTTTTCTGGAATATATCACAAAGACATTGTGGGCTAAATATATCTACACCTACACAGATTGTGAACAGGATAAACAAATATGTATTGGTATAGGCAAAGCGGATCTCCCTCTTGCTCTCCAACTCACCTGTCAATGACCTGTAAGGCCAAGGTTATTTATGTATACTGAGATTCTTGGAAATTAAACATTTGGAGTTTGATCTGTTTAATAATTAAATATTTGGAAAACGTATCTGTGTTTAATGTTGCGTTGTGGAGCAAAGTTAAACTTTGGTTAGAGAACAATTTTTACGCATCATACAGAAAAAACACAGTATGTTTTTTTATTGATTGTATTGTTGTTTAAAAAACAATATTCTTTATCACTTCACTGTTTAAAGCTATAGATATATTTTTTTACAACCATTATACAAAGTGAATGTAATGAGGATTTACAGCAGTGCACTTACATAAATCAAAAACAATCTGATCAATGTACATAAATCGTTAGGGTCAAAAATCTGTTTTGCAACTGGAGCAACACAACAGAATATAGAGCATTTCTTTGTAATTGTTCCTTAATTTTTTTTATTTGTTTGTTCTTTCCTTCACTCATTCATTCTTTCAGTCAAGCAAGCAAATAATCCTGTCCTGAATTTAAATACTTATGCAAGAGAAACATTGAAACAACTATATCTGTTTATCGTTTCCCAAGATTTGGATCTTGTTTTGATTTTGTGTTTTTGCTCTTGGATTGTCTTGTAAAAAACAAAGTTTTATTTGCATTTGCCGATTATTGTACATAAAACTAATGTTTGCATCGCATGCATTATCTTTTGCAGATTAGTTTTCCACCATACAGTAAACATTCAATAAATCAATAACTGTTTTATCTTGGTCAAGATGCTACTGCAGTCTGCCAACCTGTATGCTTTTGGGATGAGGATAAAACTTGGAGAACACCAAAGGAAACGTGTGAACAAATGTAGACTTTGTAAAACTCCACTAAGATAATAAACCAAACTAAAAATGTAACTCAAAACTTGCTCCTCCAACTAGGTTGTGATATAAAATGTACTTGGAAATTATATTAGCACTATATGCAGTTGCTAATATTTTAAATAGATTTGGTTTATATATATATAAAAAAAATCTTTACTCTTGGTTTTTGTTTTATGCACTTTTTAATTGACAAAGAAAGAGATGCACAATGAGCTGTGTTCCATTTAAATTTATGGATAAATGATTAATGCAAAACAATCAAATACATCTTCCATACTGTTTGCACTCTAGCTTCTCTTCAGCAGCTATAGATTTCCAAAGGGTAGATTTACACAAGGAGATAGCAGCAGGCCAGTTGATTTACGGGAACACAAAATTATTAACTCTTCACCAGCCTCATGCTTCAGGATTGTTTTGCTGCACAAGACTTTGCTCTGAGGTAAAGGTTTAACCTTCAAAATTTTAAGTTGTACAACTTCAAAGTACACAAGTCGGCATTTAAATAACCACTCATACGAGCGATAACAAAAAAAAATTACTTTTTATTTAAAAAATATTTGACATTTTATCCAGAGCGACTTACAACCCTATTTTCAATGTTGTAAGTTTTAAATAAAGCAGAATGCAAATGATTTGCAAATATCATGAATTCATACACTATTCACAATAAAAAACACATCAAATGTTTAAATTTAGAATATATAACATATTAGGGCCAAAATAAAGTCTTTTTGAATTTCATGGCTGCAACACGTCTAATAAAGTTGGGACACGGTCGTGTTTACCACTGTGTAGCATCATGTCTTCTGTCCGTATGCATATGGGAACTGAGGAGTCCAGTTGCTGACGTTTTGGCAGGGAAATGTTATCCTATGTGTCTAATACATGTTCTGCATGTCCTTTGTCTTGTTTTTTTTTTCATTATGCACCAAATATTATTAAATGGTGAAAAGGTCTAGACTGATGTCAGGTCAGTTTAGCACTTGGACTCTTCTACAAAATCATTCTATTGTAATAAATTCAGTAAGCAGTTAACATTGTTTTGCTTAAATATGCAAGACATTCCCTAAAAAAGAAATTTTCTGCATGAAAGCATTTGTTGCTCTAAAACCTGTATATTCTGTTCAGCATTGATGGAGCCCTTTCAAATGTGCAAGCACCCCATTCCTCAGGCATTAATACACTCCCATGCCATCAGACATGCAGCTTTACATGCTGATAAGCAAGATAGTCCCTCTCCTCTTTAGCCCAGAGGTTATCCATTGTTTCTAAAAAAAATCAAAGTTAATTTTTATTTATCTGACCACAGAACAGTTTTTCCACTTTGCCTTAGTACATTTATGGATGACACTGCAAACTGTGTTCACAGACCATGATTTCTGGAGGTGTTTACTGAGCTCATGCAGTGATTTCCATGACAAAATCATAACTGTTTAAAATTCAGTGTTGCCTGAGTGCCCAAAGATCAAACATATCCAATATTGATTTTTGCCCTTTTCCCTTGTGCACAGATATTTCTCCAGATTCTTTTAATCGTTTGATGATGTATTTTATGAATGATGAGATATTTAATTGTTTTTAAATTTTATGTTGAGGAATGATATACTGAAATGTTTCATGATGTGTAGACAGACTCTTTCACAGATTGCTGAAACTTTGTCCATCTTTACTTCTGAAAGACTTGCCTCTCTAAGTGTCAGGGATCCCACTCAGAGGTTCTCACACTGCCTCTCTCTGTTGCTCTCAGCCCTAAATGCCGACACCTGTCCCTTGTTACTGATCCCCTTTATAAGTCCTCATTCCAACCCAACCTGCTGTCGAATCTAAGCAAAGTCATGCTAGTGATCTCCTAGTTGTCCAACTGCCAGCATTCCCCGCTGGCTCATGCTCCCTGTTCCGATCCTCTGGAATATATTCCCTTTACAGATTACTCCTGCTGTACAGATTATACCCACTGTGTGGAATATACCCGCAATTTTTCACAGTTTAAACATTTAATATTCTTTGTTGTCCAAACTTTTTTTTGGACCTGTTGGAAAGCCCTTAAGGCAAACAAATAGATCACAGGTCCATGAGTGTAAAATGGACCTACACAAACCTACACAAGCCAACATGTATCCACTAGCCACCACCACATCTCCAATTACTATGATAGAGAACGTATGCAACCCTAGTTCCCTGAGGGAATGAGACACTGCAATGTAACAGTTTGGGAACACTACAATCTGAAATACTGTGTGAATCAGTCAAATTGGACATTCGCCGTCAACGACATTTGATATCACAACCAGAAAGATATAAAAAGCACATGGAGTGAAGCCGGTGCTAGCTTCTGTAAGGAGAAGGAATTGCTGCAGGGTCACCGACAGTGTGGCATGGAGACGCAGCCTCATGTTCCCGCAGGGAACTATGATTACCTAAAGAATTTCCCTTTTAGAAACTTGAGCTGTGTCGCAATGCTTTGGGAACGAGATTTCCAATACTGCCTGACTGACAAATCATTGACTAGTGTGTATGAGCACAGCTAGGTCCAAGAACAGAGCGGTCAGGTTCTATAACTTTGATGTTAAGGTTATAGAACCTGACAAATTTCAGCAGGGTGGACCAGCCCGCAGCGTTGCAGATGTCTTGGAGGGACCCTGAACATTAAGCCTTAAAGGCTGAGACACTCCGGATCAAATGAGCTCTGACTGAGAATGAAGCGGAGAGACCAGAGGACTCATGAGGATGCAATAGTATCAATAATCCACCTGCTCAAGGTCTGCTTATTTGCAGAGTGGTCACTCCTCGGAGGGCCGTAGCAGATGAGCAGTTGGTCTGACTTCCTCCAGGGGCTCGTCCTGTGGACATAAGTGTCCAGTGCTCGAACCAGACATAGCCAGTTTAGCTTCTCCTGGAGTGGGGCCTGAAAAGTAGGAGAATAGAATGCCTGTAGCCTAACAGGTTGTGGGACGACCGAGGGCACCTAGGGAATGTAACCCGTTCTAGGGTGCAAGAAGGCACTGGCCATGCCTGGAGTGATCTCCAGAAAAGAGGGGGCCCCTGAAAGAGCCTGAAAATCACATACTCTCCTCAGAGAGCAGATAGCCAGCAAAAACACAGTCTTGACTGTGGGATGCCTCCATGGCTCAGCCTCCAGATGACGTGGAAAAAACACGATACCAGCGCGTCTCTGCCCAGTGATTGCCCCACAATGAGGGCAGGATAAACCGAATAGGGGATAGCTGTATAGGGGACCCCCTGGTGTTTGATGTACGAGGCCACCGAAGTGTTGTCCGGGCAGGTGAGATTGAAGAAGGTAACAAGCCCATCTCAAAATCCTCTGCGAGGTCTATTTGAGAACCCCAGGAACTGGCATGCTCGCTCAGCCTCAGTGAAGACTCTTCGAAGAGTGCCCATTAGGAGCAGAACGATTGCATTACCATGTGAGTGTAGTGCACAGAGCGCTTCATGAACAAACAGAAGCTGGTGCTTTTTATAGCTTCCTGGTCATGACATCACCCTGCCGGTAATGCTGCGCATCCAATTTGAGTGATTACACACATTGTTTTAGAGCCTGGACAATGTGGTGGCGTTCCCAAAGTGTTGCAGCACATCTTGAGTTCCCAAAAGGGAAGTTAGATAAGGATGTCTTCAAGTGTAAAGGGTTTATTGCTTTAGTGTTGTATTACACAAGTTATGAAGGATTGTCAGACAAGCATCAAATTTTATGTTTTATAACTCTGCTTTCTGTTGAGGCATTAGCCTTGTTAAATTTAGAAGTGCTTACATAGATTGAATGCTTTAACAAAAATCTAAATCCTGATAAACTCAATTATCTTGTTAAACACATGGTTAGAACTACAAGACCCTGACATAAAATGAGCCACAAAACAAATTATATGACGGTCCAGCTACTGCCACAAACACTATCTCGAGGTGCTCACCATTGTTCTTGCTTCCACAACTATTAAGAGCTTGCAAAATTCATGTGTTATCACCATTCTCCCAAAAAACCAAGACCTCAAAGAGGTATTTTCCAAGACCAAGGAAATCCCCCATTCTAGGACTGAACACAAAGCTATGGCAGATTGCAAACAGGAAGCTCTCAGTCAAGGCTATATTAGGCCATCCACATCTTCAGCTACAGCTGGTTTCTTTATCATAGAGGAAAAATTAGGTGGCCTCAGATTATATGGGTCTCAGAAGGTTAAATAACCTTACCCTCTCATTCTGGTTCCTGCAGCATTAGAGCTCTGCCAAACATGGATATTTATTAAACTACATCTATGTTGTGCTTGCAACCTGGAGGGAATTAGGGAAAACAGCAAATAGAAGACAGTCTTTAGCACTTCTACTGGCTACTTTAAGTCCTCATCATATGACCTCTTTAGTGGCCTTTCATTTTTCCAATGTTATATTAATGATGTTTAAAGGGAAATGCACATTGTTAACCTTAACTGTTAAATTCTGTAAAGCAGCTTTGAGACAATATCTGTTGTGAAAAGCGCTATAGAAATAAACTTGACTTAACACACACACACACACACACACACACACACACACACACAAACACACACATTATTGTTAAACCTTATCTGTTCTCAAACTGCATTCTCCTCTTGTAATCTGAAGTGATTTTTATTAAGGCATGCTTATGAATAACTACTTAATAGAACTAATTAGCATAAAAACCATAGACTTGATGTTACTCCACAGAATGAACACATTCCAACTCACTTTAGAAAACCAGTCAGCTCCTCAGAATTCTATCTTTACAGTGGAGAATATAAGACAGCATAACTTCAAATGCCTATTACAAAGGTTGTAGGTTATCCTTCAAAATTCTGGCATATATTTAAGATCGCTTAAAAATCTCGAAATATCTTTTTGTTTTCCTGTTTTCTCTACATTCCATTGGCTCCGTTTTTTTTTTTGCTTTTTTTTTTTTTTTTAGGAATACGCTTAATTCCCTGTTTAAGAGGTTTGAAAGCAGTGAATGGAGACCATTCCCATCAGAACTATGAACACACACTACAGTAACCATATTAAGGTACGTAATTTCTCTGCTAAGGCGAGCATCCAGCACATTCAGTGTGTAAAGTCAGTTTTTTAGTCACATTAAGTCACTTTGTAAGTCTTTCTCCATCTCCAGAAGATCTTAGCATTAGAGGAGCGCATCCAGAGTCTAGGGAGAAGTAGTGAGTGCTCCAGGTTCTGCAGGAGAACGTCTGGATGCCCTATGTGGAGTTAACATTCCCAGACTCTGGCATTAGAGCGCCGCAGAAAGGTGAGTAAAGGATGACTCAGCAGCATACTCACAAATCCAAAGCTAACGCTAAGTCTGACCCATGGGAGCACCATTCCTATCCGCTTCAAGTGTCCAACAGGTTTGCCTTACTCAGTGAAGCACTCACTGAGAAACCTGAAAAAGTTCTGGTTATAGGAAACTCTACTCTGTGGCATGTGAAATTAGCCAGACCTTTAGGGGCACGCGCAGCACGGGTCATGTGTATACCGGGAGCCAGGGCACCAGACATAGCATGTCAGCTTAGGTTTTTAGGAAAGCACAAGTTCTCTAAGATTTTCCCATAGCAGCTAATGATATATGCCTTCGACAGTCAGAGGTTACTAAGAGTAATATTATAGAGGTGTGTAAATAAGCGAAGGCAACGTCTGATGCAGTAACATGCTCTGGCCCAATCCCAATGCAACCTGGCATAGTATCTTAGAGCAGGGTATAGTCACAGAACTGCTGGATGTCCGAGTGGTGCTCCACAAACAATGTGGGCTTAATAGCTAATTGGAGCAATTTTGAGGTAAGGCTGGCAAGGTGCTGCTCTCATTTCTTGTAGTATAGGTCATAGTCTCAGAACAGCACTAGTTATCAAGTGACTGTCCAGAGCCAAGGCCAGTGAGCAGTCAGACAGGCTAAACTGACCGTCTGCTAGCTGCCCAGAGTTGTCACTCAGGATCCACCATATTGAGACTGTGTCTGTGCCCCAAACAAAACCAAAATGTAGAACATTTTAGAAAGTCTGTTTAAGTAACCTGGTTAACATGGAAATAAATAGGACTGAATGCACATTTAGCACCTCTGATCTAAAGATAGAATTGTTAAATATTAGATCTCTCAAATCAAAAGCGAGGACTATAAACAAAATTATTACTGACTGGAAGTTTAATATAATGTGTATGACAGAAACGTGGATTAAACCAAATGAATATGTAGCATTAAATGAAGCGAGTCCTTCTGGGTATAGTTACATACACTAGCCCCGTCTAAATGACAGAGGTGGAGTCTCAGCTATTTATAATAATAATCTTAGCGTCACACAAAAAACTGAACACAAATGTAAAACAATTGAAGTTCTTTACACCAATATAAAATAATATTGTCCAAAAGCAGGTCTAGTCAGTCAATTCCATTAATTATTATTTATAGACCACCAGGGCCCTACTGTGATTTTCTCATAAAATTTGCAGATTTTATAAAAAACATTTGCTACTTCTTTAGACAAAGTATTAATTGTTGGTGACTTCAATATTCATTTTAATAATCAGGAAGACTCCTTGAGAGCAGCAGTTATCCATTCTAGATTCAGTTGAATTAATGATCATATGTACAACTTAAAACTTAAAATTATAAAGTAAATGGCATCAAAAAAAATTTATTGAAATATTGATTGATTGAAATAGCATGGAAGAAAAGTCTCCTGAGTTATAGAAAAGCTCTTAGTGCTGCTGATCAGCATATTTCTTCACCCTCATAGAAAATAACAAGTATAATCCTTTTTATTCAGCGTGGTGGCAAAATTAACAGGAAACACAGCAGATCATCCGTCTCCATACCCTCCTGTCCTCTACATCTGCCTCTTTTAACCCAACTACTTGCATGTCTTCCCTCACCACATCCATAAAACTCCTCCTTGGTCTTATTCTTTTCCTGGCAGCTCCATCCTCAGCATTCTTCTGCCGATATACCCCCTGACTATACTGATTTGTCCCTTCTCTGAACATGTCCAAACCATCTCAATCTCGCACCCCCCAGCTTGTCTGCAAAATGTCTTACATGCGCTGTCCCTCTCATAAACACGTTTCTAATCCTATCCATCCTCGTCACTCCCAACTAAAACCTCAATATCCTTAGCTCTGCTACCTCCAGCTCCACTTCCTGTCTTTTACTCAATGCCACTGTCTCTAAGTCTCACCAGGTCTCACCACAGTCCTATAAACTTTTCTATTTCACTCTTGCAGACACTCTTTCCCTTTCACTCTTCTATCACAAATAACTCCTGCTATCACTCTTCTCCACCCACTCCACCCTGCCTGCACTCTTTTCTTCACTTGTCTAACACAATCTTCATTACTTTGCACAGTTGACCAAAGGTGCCTGAACTCCTCCACCTTCTCCACCTCTTCTCCCTGCAACTGCACCACTCCAAAAATCACTACACATGTACTCTGTCTTACTCCTACTGACATTCATTCCCCTTTTTTCCAGCACATACCTCCACCTCTTAATGCTCTTCTCCACCTGTTCCCTACTCTTACCAAAAATAGCAATATCATCCGCAAACATCATAGTCCATAGAGACTCCTGTCTGACCTCGTCCGTCAACCTGTCCATCAACACTGCAAACAGAAAAGGGTTTAGACCCAATCCTTGATGCAATCCAACCTCCACCTTGAACCAGTCTGTCGTTCCTACTGCACACTTCACGGCTGTTACACTGTCCTCATACAAGTCCTGCACCACCCTCACATAAATCTCTGACACACCATTCTTCCTTATACACCATACAGGGCTAAAAATCTATTCAAGCAAAAGTAAAAAGTAGCTCATTGAAGTTTACAGAGGGGTGGGGGTTTCTAGTGAAGTTAAAAAAGGACAAGGAGATATAAATCTTAAACAAATTGCTTTTACAACTTTACAAATTTGTACAGTGCAATAACAAAAAAAATTTTACAATAAAAACAACCCAAAATCTATTTATTTTTCTATTTATTTATTCTTTTTTTTTACTCAGTAACGGATATGATTTAAAATGTAGTTAAGTAAAGATTTATAAAGTAGAAGTGCACAAAAAAAAAAAACCTGACTCAATTACAGTAACGCGAGTAAAAGTAATTGGATACATGACACCTCTGCCTGGGACACAGTATAGGATAAAAATTATTTTAAAATATTAATAAATGGATTAATTGTATGGCATTAAAGTATTAATTTAAAAAACTGGTTTGTAGGTTCGTATTTTGCATAAAGAACAGACTCCCGGACATTTTTTATTTCAAAACCAATTGTCGAAATTACTGTGCAGTGTTAGATGTTGTTCTGTTCATTACACAGCCAGAAATTACACCTAATTACATTTTACAAATGCACGAGGCTCCTTTCAGAAACCAGTGCGATCACCAGTAATAACCAGTGTCACCTGAGTCATGTTTTATTGTTTTTTCTTTGACTGCATCATCATGTGGTTACTGAATGGTGTGTGATTTATGGAGGACAAAAAATGACTCGAATTAAAATAAATAAATAAACAAACAAACAAAAAAAATACAAACTACTGGCCAAAATAATGTACACACATTTTTGGCACTCATTTATGTTGGCAAAATGTTTATTATGTGGCCAAATGTTTTTGAACACTTGACCATAAGATTGCCGTGTGTTTCTTTTGGAACATCCCGTTCATTTGTATTTATGATCTAAATGAAGCCGTTATACAAAGAGACGCACGATTTTATAGAAAATTTTATAAAATACATAAAAATAAACACTAGTGCAGGTCTTCAAAGGCTTTTAAGAGTTTGTTCTCAATATGGATTAGATTAGATTATAATTTTTATATATTAAATAGAATGCAAAGAAGAAGATCAAGATCAACAGGAATAATTAAAACAGGAAACTTTCGTTCCATGACTTTTCACTCTCTTGTATTGTCCTTCTAGTCCATTATATAACAATATATGGTTCATTATATATCTGCTGACTTGTCTGATGATAGGGACATCTACAGACAGTGTGATGTGATGTATGGACAAGCAAATATGTTAATTTGGAAATTTAGTATGTACTCAAGATCTGTGAAGACTGTACTTTCTAGAGCATACTGTACCCCTATGTATACTGTCCATCTATAGAACAGAGAAAAGTCTAGATTAAGTCTTCCACATTGATCCCCATTTGACTCCTGGGAAGATGTTGGTAGATTTTGGAGATTTGTGAAAATACCCTCAAAGGTTGAGGGTCAATTGTGTAAACTTTAGTCATTTCCAAGGGAACAAAGTGTTACGGATATTATTTTGTGTAATGAATAAAAACATTTGCAGTCAATTGAATCACAAATGTCATGTATATAAAGGTTCTAAAATCTAAGAGGTAATATAATAATTAACCATGCAATATAATACACCAGGTAATTTGAGGGTTTATTATAAAACGAAAGCGTGAGCAAACAGCGTATATTTTACAACGAGACACTGAATGAATGTCTTTTAAATAGAGAGTGTGTGTGAGTGTGCGTGTAATAGGATACAGGTGGCCTGTTATAAGCATCGGAGTGTGTGTGTGTGTGTGTGTGTGTGTGTGTGTGGTTTGATTTGCTGTAGTCCAGAGTAATTCTGGGAGAACCAAGATACCCTAAACATCTGGCGAATCTGTCCAGAATAGCACCAGGTAGCAGCATTATTCTAGAAACCTGTTGATAGCACCTTGAAGAAATCACTGCCGATAAAATTAAATACCAGTTGAATGAGTTTCTGTTTGTTTCCTTTTCCTGCTCAGATCCACTGGGACGACGTCACGGTGCAAACGCAGCGTGATTCTGAAAAAGTGACGGCGAGCGAGATCAGCTGATCTGGAGAAGTTGTGAGGTTCTGAGCTTTCTACAGCAGACGAACGATTGTATGACCTGCCGCTCAATGTCTACAGGAAAGGAGAATCATTCGTCAAGCTAAAAACAACCGGCATGAAAAACACACTTCACCTGTGTTCTGAGCTGCACAGCTTCGGGAGAAAAGCTTTACCGATGGTGATGTTTAAACGCACAACGATGCCAAAAGATAAACGCCCGAGAGAAATAGTTGTGAAAGGAAGGGGGAAGACAGTGAACAATGATTTTCTTGGTAGGCTACTGTTTAGATACAAGCCGTGTAACAGACACTGTCTTTCATTAAAGCCTGTGTAAAGTTCAATACTTTCAGTGTAGACACTGCGGCTTAAAGTAGGGATTATTTACTTATATCTGTGCTTAATAGTCCGGAAATGAAAGTGTATATGGATGTGTGAAAATATATGTTAAAGTTGAAAAGAAGTTCCGATTATTATATCTACTGTCATTAGAATGTGTGTCATTAGGTGTGTGTGTCAGTAGTTGTGTGTGAGCGAGTGTATCAGTGAGTGTCTGTATGTGTGTGTTTGTGTGTGTGTGTAAATTAAAGCATTTCACTGCATTTCATACTCTGTATGTATGTGTATGTGACAAATAAAATGTGATTTGATTTGATTTGAGTGTGACTTTGAAAGTGAGCATGTGTGTATGTGTCTGTAAGTGTGTAAGTGTTTGTGTGTATTACCTCTTATAAGCCTCTGTTTTGTAATAAAAACACAACACAAACACCACACAATAAATATAATATTTTGAAAGAAGTTCCAGTTAATATATCTTCTGTCAGTAATATGTGTGTGTGTGTGTGTGTGTGTGTGTGTGTGTGTCAGTGAGAGTCTGTATGAATGTGTGAGTGTGTCTTAAAAGGCAGCGTGAGTGTATATGTGTGTTTAAGTGTGTAAGTGTTTGTGTCTTTTACCTTCCTGGTCCTGCTGCAATTCTGAAATAGAAACACAATAAATGTACAAAAAAAGTGAAAAGAAGTTAAAATTGTTTATATATAAATATATATAATTAATAAATAAATAAATGATAAAAAGTGTATATATACACACATACATATGCTTGAGTGTGTAAGTGTTTGTGTTACAATTATTATATCTACTGTCATTATAATGTGTGTGTCAGTAGGTGTGTGTGAGTGAGTGTATCAGTGAGTGTCTGTATGAATGTCTGTGTGTGTCAGTAAATGTGTGTTTGAGTGTGTATGTGTGTTTGAGTGTATTACCCTGTATTTCCTGGTCTAATTCTAAAATAAAAACAGAACACAATAAAAGTTATAAAATTTAAAAAGAAGTTCCAATTATTATATCTGAGTGTGAGTGTGTGCGTGAGTGTCTGTGCATATGTAAGATTGGTGTGTCTGTGATCGAATGTGTGAGGGTGTGTGTATGTAAGTGAGTGTCTGTGTGTGGGTGTGTCAGGGATCCACCTGCCACGCCCCTTTGGTGGCTCTCTATGCCTCCGCTCTCCCTAGAGCTCCAGGTTTAACCACGCACACCTGGGGCTCATCATCAATCATGCCTCCACTCTCTCTGAAGCTCCAGGCTTAATCACGATAGAATACCCGGCCCGCTTTTCTGGCGATATAGCAAAGTGGAGCGGATTCATATGGAGCGTTGGTGAATATATGGATTTCCATCCATTCGTTTACACCACTGAAACAGCCAAAATTGCGCTTTACATCTCTCTCTTGTCTGGGGACTCTCTCTCTCTCTCTCTCTCGCTGGTAAGCTGTGGAGCTCATTCGGAGGCAAATTCTGCTCATGCACCTGTGCCGGGGCGGTGTTTGGTAAAAGTCGACACTAGTATACAACTAGAACGGAAAGCAGACTACGCCACCCAGTTTCTATAAACAGGGAAATTTAGACTCAAAATAAAGCACACAGGTTCGTTTCCACTAAACACAGGAGACGTGAATATAAATACAAAAATGCTTTTATTTCTCTATAAGAATAATTAGCTAAAATATAAAAGAACTGTTGACCAGGCAGGAATGAGAAAAAAAGAAAATACTTTCAGGCTGAGGCTTACCAGTAGGTTGGCTAGCTGCACAGTGAGTATCTTAAGACACCCCACTCACCCGAGTATGCTCCGCACAAACACCCACACACGCGCACACACTAATTGAGGGAGATGCAATGGACACACCAAAAACACTCTGAGGGAAGCACCACCACCACAAAGGTCAAAACAGCTAGCTTCCCTCACTGGAGGCCTTCAGCTCCTGAAATAAACAAAAAAACAATCAATCAAAACACACATACAGTTAAACAATTTGCATTGGATCAAGTTCAAACCATGAATGACAAATCTGGACTATTTACTGGCCACAAAGGTTCAGAGAGGCAGGAGCTCCACTAGGTTGGAACCAGAAGCTCATGAACCTAGTCGCAATTGCACAACAAGGAGTTCAAAAAAAGAACAAACACAAAAGGGAAAAGAATGAAAACAAAAACAATCAGGGTTCAAATCAAATCACAAAAACTGCAAGGAAGAAACTAAAAGAGATCCCAATAAATACTCCAATCAATAAATTTAAAACAGATATTGAGTGTTCTTCCACGTCGTCCTTCAAGCCACCAACATGAGCGTGGGGCAACGAAACCAAATCTGACGATTCCAATACAAATGGTCACAGAGTAATAAAATACAAAAATAGCAGCAGAACAAACAGTGCAGTCTTAATATGGTATCGGGAGTAACTTATTTGCCCTGCAGTCCACAGTGACAAAATGCTCGTGAACAATTATCCCCACTAAAATAGACAAAAATAAAGACAAATCAGTCAGAGACACCAATCCAAATAATGCTCAAGGGACTAGATATACATACCCAGAAGTAGATTGTTAAACACAGGTTCAGTTACTCGCAGTTTTATCCAAAAAGCAACGAGCTGCAAATATGCAGGTGTTCCATCAGCGCATACACAGACTGCAATATAATCGAAGCATAAGTTACGAGTCCCACCGCAACAAACATTAATCCACTAGAATTAACATACCTGGAGTGAAAACAGCCTGTACCCAAAAGCAACGTCGCGCCAATCCTAAACACAACCTGGCTACAAACCACTATACACACTTAATAGTGCATAAACACTAGTAGCAGCAGCATTAGCCAAACAGCTAGGTACATACCTCCCACAAAGCAGCGTGCACCCGCCCACAAACGACAACGATTGGATCAGGCACGCTCAGGTGGCATACCCGGCGTCTTAAATATGCCTGAAATGGCAGCCAATATCCTGTCATACCAGTCATTCAGGCGACAGTCACGCTTACGAGGGTGGTACCTAGACTGCCCTACTACACACCCATTTCTTTGGGCTTCTCACGGGGATGTTCGGGATCACTCCGGCGGATCTACCTTACAGCCACCTCGAATCTGGGAGGGCTCCGCCCCAGGGTTTTCACGAACGCTGGACATCTTTAGGTGAATCTTAATTACAGACCCACTCAAGCTAAGGAGAAGCAGCTCATTTGTTTGATGCTTCCACCACCATGCTTTAGCATATAAATGGTGGTTCTTTAAAGTGGTTAAAGGAAAAGGAGGCATTTACTTGTCACATATACAATTATATAACAGCAGTGTTGAGGATCTGGGGTCAGAGCGCAAGGTCAGCCATGATACAGTGCCCCTTGAACACAGAAGGTTAAGGGCCTTGCTCAAGGGCCCAAACATTGGTGCTTGATCTCCTATCAATTCATGAAATCAGAGCCTTAAACACTGAGCTACCAATTTACCCCAAGGGGTAATTTGGTAGTTAAGTGAAAAGCTCATATGCTCACAATATTTTCTATTGTTTTGAACTGTCTAGATTGCTGGTTTGGTTTACAGAATACCACTAAAATGTATTTGTTTTTCTGTAAAATGTATTTGTTATTCTGTTCTCAACCCAAAGGGAGCTGGCAAAAGGGTGGAAGGGACAACAAAGTACAGGCCATCAAGCAGAATAAAGGCCTAACAAACAGATCAACAAGCCAACAGTCAGACCAACATACCAACCAAATGTAGCTGTCATAAAAGCTTCCATTTGCTGATTTTTCAAGGAGCACACAATGGCAAGAAGTAGTTTAGTTGGTTACCAGGATGTCCCTTTGTGCCCTTCACAAGATATGTATCATAAATGCCCCGGTGAAGGGAGAGCCTGGAGCAGAACCGAGACCTGATGAACTTTATGGTCTTCAGCTAACATGGGCTTAATATAAAAATTATATTTATGAACACCTAAGAGTTCACTATGTTTACAAATGCTAACTGCATCTGTTTGTGATGCAAAAGTATTGGTGCCCCTCGATTATAAAATTACGCATATTAAACAGCCAATTGATAAAGTTTTAGATGGCAATTTAACTCACTGCATGGAAAGACATGTGATTTTGCCTCTGATTGGTGCGAGCATAGAAAGAGTACACTAATTTTGTATCTACTAATCCATCAACTCAGTGTCTTAACAATTACAATTCATTACAATTGCGAGAGACAGTACAGTATATTAGTGACGAATTACAGATTTACCCCCTCTGGGCTGTAAATCTTTTGCTCAAGTGTGTTTAAGGCTACAAATTCACTTGTATTCACTGGAGGTGAAGTGCTGCCTCTAAAGTCCTCATATAACTCCGTTACACTAATGACGTTTTTTGTGAAGAAAAGTACTTTTGACAAAGAATTAAGGGGGTGATTTGATTGAAAATAAATGCATTAGTGTTGTTGGAGTGCACACTTCTCTGTACACATGCTTACCTGTGGCTTTCTCTCTCTCTCTCTCTCTCTCTCTCTTCTCTTTTTCCTATTTTATTTGGCAAATTAAATACTGCATTACATACATTACTGTGGAAATTGTGCAGTCATAAAACACAGGAAAATGCCAATTGTACAAGAACAAATGAAAAAGATTCGCAGACATTTAATGATCCATTGCACGTTAAAAAAGGGATGAAGAGAAAATAACTAAATTAACTTCTGTGTGTGTTTGTGTGTGTGTGTGTGTGTACTTATAAAGGCTTTAAGGTAAAATTTGTGAGTGTGAACTACAACTAGAAACTCTAGAAAACCAACTAGAAAAATGTGTAAGTGTGACATTATTAGAAATGGTGAGATAATATTTAAGTGTAGGCGAAATCTAGAGACCCTGAGGTAAAATTTGTGACAAACAACTGAAAATGCTGTGGTAGAATTTGTAAGTCTAAGCTAAAACTAGCAACTCTGAGGTAATATTAATGAATCAATTGTGAAGTACAAATGAGTGTTTTTACATTGTTTCTACGTGGTTTGAGGTTAAACTAGTCACTGATTATTAATGTAGTTTCCATAGGTTACAGCTTGTCCACATCGTAAACAAAGTAAGAGCTGAACAAAGGGACTGTGAGGTAAATACTGTTTCACTTGCTACACATGCTACAGTGAGGCGCCGCCTCAGCGCCGTCCTTCCACACCCAGCTGGCACTTAAGTTTGGAGCACTTGCCCCTTTTGGTACATGAGGCGGAGCCAGGTCGTCACAATTGCTAGAGACTCAATGCACCTTTGTACGCTGCTCTGGAGAAGGGCGTCTGCTAAATGCCGCAAATGTAAATTAGCAATTATGAGGTAAAATTTTCAAATGTTTCTGTGTGAAGTTAAATTAGTGGCTAATTGATGAAATTAAACTCACTTTGAGGTAATTCATAGTGAAGGTGTGTGACAGAGTAAACGTCACTATTGTCAGCATGAAGCTACACGTTCACCTTTCCCCCGTTTCTCGCTACTGCGCTGTGGGTGCACACACACGCCAGGTAGCAAACCGCTCGCACTTGAGCACACTGTACATAAACACCACTTTACACTGAACATCACAGCGAGTATTGCCATAATTTGGGTAGACGGTAAACCTGTAAGGCCACTCTACCACAAGGTGTGCAGTAGAATTTTCCTAAAACATAGTGATTGCATGATCAAAATGAGAGTTAAAATAAATACAAATAAAATCTACTACCTATGAAAAAATTTACTAACTGGTAAGCAGAAGTAAACCGCTTGTTTTAAATACAGTTTAAACATGCTGTAAAACCAGTATGTGTATAAAGTAAACTGGCAAGTTTAAAGAAAAAAAGAAGTATCTGAGATGCTGTGGTAGAGCGGCCTTACGGGTTCGCCTTCTACCCAAATGATGGCAATACTCGCTGTGATGTTCCGTGTAAGGTGGTGTTTACAGCGTGCTCAAGTGCAAGGACCAAAATGTATATATAACACCCCAGCAAAGAATAAGTGGCAAAATAACAAAACAAAAGACTGTTACAGGGGAAAAAAAAGAAAACCATATAAAGAATAGGGCACCTGCTCATGTGCATTCACAGCAATGTTCTCAGCCTCTGCTATCTCCACAATGCACCACTCCTACCACCCCTTTTATAGTGGGAGGCTGGTTTATATAGTGTAAGCCCCTCCCCTTGGACTCAACCATTTTACCCAAAGAGGTTTGGTATTCTGTAGCCAGTCACCGAATGGCTTAATAACATTGTGAATATCAAACTAAAATAAATAAACCTGACAACAATAGTAGTACTAATAAAAGCACTAATAATGCTTATAACAGAAATTAAGAAATTAATAATAATAATAATAATAATCACACAAAACAAAGTGTCCTTGCTGTGAACCACCACATCGTCCAGATACGCGGCCGACCATTCTTCCCCGCCTTGCAGCACTTGGTCCATCAACCTCTGGAATGTTGCTGGTGCCCCATGCAGGCCGAAGGGAAGAACCGTAAACTGGAACAGTCCAAGAGGGATCCTGAACGCTGTGTAAGGCCTGGACGTCTTTTCCAGTGGCACCTGCCAATATCCCTTACACAGGTCTAATGTGGTCACATACTTGGCTCCCCCTGATCTTTTCCAGCAGATCATCAATACGTGGCATCGGGTACGCGTCGAACTGGGACTGGGAGTTTAATCGACGGAAGTCAATGCAGATGCGGAGAGTGTTGTCCTTCTTTGGTACGATGACCACCGGACTACTCCATTCACTGCTTGACGGCTCGATTACTCCCATCTTCAGCATCGTCCTAACTTCTGTCTTCAGTGGTTCCACCAGCCTCTCAGGCACCCGATACGGTCTCTGTCGAGATGGGGTTGTATTGGTCAGGCGGATCTTGTGGTGTACCAGGTTGGTCCGTCCAGGCCTCTGACAGACAACGCCGGGTATCGACCAAAGAGCGTTTGCAGCTCAGCCTGTTTGGGTGCCTCCAGGTGCCCGAGGTCTACCACTGCTGGCTGTGTTTGTCCGCTAGCCTTTGGTTCCGAATGATCCTCCTCCCGATCTTCCTCCACCTTCTGAATGAGCAGTACCGGGTCTGCCTTTTTGCTGGGAGGCTCTTTCCACTCCTTCAGCAGGTTAATATGGTACGTTTGCTTAGCTTTGCCTTTGTCAGGATGGTAGATCTCGTACGATGTCTGCCCCACCCGCCGTACCACACTGTAGGGCCCCTGCCACTTCATAAGGAGCTTACTCGTGGACGTGGGCAGTAACAACAGTACTTTCTGTCCTGGTTGTAGCTCTCGTTTACGGGCTTGCTGGTCATACCACGTCTTCTGGTACTTTTGCGCCTTTTGGAGGTTCTCCGCTGCCAGCTTCCTGTAGTTCTCCAAACGATCCCTCATCTCTAGGATGTACTGGACTATGCCCTTTTCAGCCTTATTTCCTGAACAAGGGTCCTCCCAGTTTCTCCGGAGGAGATCCAGAGGTCCTTGGACCTGCCAACCGTACAGGAGCTCGAAGGGTGAAAAGCCAGTCGATGCTTGTGGCACCTCCCGGTAGGCAAACAGCAAGAAAGGTAGCCATTTGTCCCAGTCCCTTCCAGTATCTGACACAAACTTCCGCAGCATGCCTTTGAGCGTTTTGTTAAAACGCTCCACCAGTCCATCTGTCTGGGGGTGGTATGGACTGGTCTTGATAGCGGTGATCCCCAGCTGTCGGTGTAATAATTTCATCAGCCTTGAGGTGAAGTTGGTCCCTTGGTCCGTGAGGATCTCTTCTGGGATTCCCACCCGAGAAAACAGCTGGATGAGAGCATTTATTATCTTCGGGGTGGTGATTGAGCGGAGAGGAAATGCCTCTGGGTACCTAGTTGCATAGTCGCTGATGACGAGGATATACTGATATCCTGCACTGCTCTTTTCCAGTGGCCCTACTATGTCCATAGCAATGCGTTGGAATGGAACGGAGATCACAGGCAATGGTTGTAGAGGGGCCCTGTCTCGTCGCCGCACAGCACTAGTCTGCTGACAGGTGGGGCATGTGGTGCAGTACTTTTGTACATCCGTGTACAACGACCGGCCAGACGAATCGTGAGCTGATACGTGCGTAGGTCTTCTGCAGAGCCAGATGTCCCGCCCAGGGAACTGTATGTGCTAGATGCAGCACCACGGGGCGACAACATCTCGGCACCACCAACCTGGTTACGTCTGAGGCTTGCATATACAGTATGTCGTTGTTAATGACGTACTGCTCCCCACACACGTCCGCTTGCTTGCCTTGCCTCGCTTTCTCAAACAAAGGGGCTAGCGACTCGTCTGCACGCTGCAGCTCCACGATGTTCACCGGTACAGTCCATCCACTGACCTCCAGTCCTTCGGTTTTGATCTCCGGCACCGGGGTACCGAGTCCTCTCTCCAGCCGACGTTGGCGACATGATTTTCTGGGCCCCTTGGTCCCGCCCTGCAACAAGCTACTGTCCATGTCAGGCAATGGCTGCAGTCCCATCTTAGCTTGGGCCCGAGTGACGACTGGACAGGCTAGCTGGACGTTGGATCGCGCTCGTTCTTCCTCCCAGTTTGCTTGTACCAGTTCGGGTAATACCGGTACATCACGTCCAAAAATAACATCTGCCGGTAGGGTTTCCACCACAGCCACAGTGAGCAGGTATGTCTGCCCGTTTATGGACACATTCACCTCGGTTTGGGGGTACTGTTTCACCTCTCCGTGCACACATTGTAACTTTGTGTGATGCGTGAAAGACACCCTGGTCACGTGACATCTCTTCACCAGTGACATTGAACTCCCAGTGTCCAACAAAGCCTTTAACTCCTTCCCATTAACGGTCACTGGAACGAGTTGGGGGTTTCCCGTACAGTTCACTGTACTGTCCTCCTTCCTTGGGACATAACAGAACCCCGTCAGCTTGGCCTTTCTTGCTGGGCACACAGTTGCTTTGTGTCCTGGCTGTTGGCAATAGTAGCAGATGAGTTTCGGTTCTCTGGTGTCCTTGTCCCCCTTGCTGGCTTGGAGGTGGCGGCGAGATTCTCCAGCGCTCCATCCACTGGTAGGACTCTTCCGGTCACCTTTCACCATTTGGAAACAACGACTCTCCTGGTGAGCGTTCCGATACTGCTGGGCAAGTTTGGCAGCAGCTAGCCCGGTTCTCGGCTCCCGTTCCTTTACCCATATCCTGATCTCGTATGGTAGGACACGGAGAAACTGCTCCAGGATGACCATCTCCCCAATCTCCTCCTTGGTGTGTAGCTCTGGCCGCACCCAACGGCGGTACAGGTGCCTCAGCCGATTATACGTCTCTGAGGGTGTCTCTGCAACTGGGGTCGTAGTCGCCCGAAACCGCTGACGATAGGTCTCTGGAGAAACATTAAACTTCTCCAACAGCGCCTTCTTCAGCTCACTGTAGACCGCTGCTTGGTCTTCATCCATCGCCAGGTAGGCCTCCAGTGCTTGCCCGGTCAACAGCGGAACCAGCTGGTAGCTCCATTCGTCCTCCGGCCACTTCCAGGTTCTGGCAAGCCACTCGAACCGACGCAGATAGTTCTCAATGTCTTCCCCATGCTGGAAGCTTGGCAACTTCGGCTCGGTTCTGAGCCTTTGCTGACTGGTGGGCGTTGGTGTGCTCTGGGCCCTCAGTGCAGTAGCACTTCCACGGGGAGCTGGTGTAGGCAGCTCCAGTTGTGGGCTTCCTGTTGGAGTGTGCGGGACCCCTGGGGACAGGCTAATTCTCCGGGGTGCTGGTGTGGGCAGCTCCATTCGTGGGCTCTCCAGGCCCAGTGATGAAGAAGCTGGTTGGATGGCTTGCTGCATGGTCACCTGCAGAGTCTGCAGCGCTTGGAGGTAGCGTTGCTCTTGCTGCTCCTGTGCGTGCATAAACTGCCGGAACACCTCGGCCATCCCTTCTTCGAATGGTTTAATGGGCGGCCCTGCTCCAGTCCTGGATGCCGTACCCTTGGGTCGTACAGGAGGCAACCAATCCTCCTCTCTCTCTTCCTCCGTTGAATCCACTGTTCCCCAGGCTCCATCTTCATCAGTGGCTGCCTGGGTCTGGGAACGAAGCACCATCCTGGCCTTGCGTCCTTTTGGCACTGTCTTGCGAGTAGCCATCCCACTTCTGACACCAAATGTGGTAGAGCGGCCTTACGGGTTCGCCTTCTACCCAAATGATGGCAATACTCGCTGTGATGTTCCGTGTAAGGTGGTGTTTACAGCGTGCTCAAGTGCAAGGACCAAAATGTATATATAACACCCCAGCAAAGAATAAGTGGCAAAATAACAAAACAAAAGACTGTTACAGGGGGAAAAAAAGAAAACCATATAAAGAATAGGGCACCTGCTCATGTGCATTCACAATAATAGTTCTCAGCCTCTGCTATCTCCACACTTGCAGTACATCCTTTCCAGCTCGGTCCCTCTGCCTGGCCAATCGGTACAAATCCTTTTCTCCTTCCTTAGTGTCCAACCTCTCATACAGCTCCTCATATGCCTTTTCCTTGGCTTTCGCCACATCCCTCTTAACCTGCTGCCGCATCTCCTTGTACTCCTGCCTACTTTTCTCATCACTCTGTCTATCCCACTTCTGTTTTGCCAACCTCTTTCTCCTTATGCTCTCCTGCACTTCCTCATTCCACCACCACGTCTCCTTGTCTTCCTTTCTATTTCCAGATGTCACACCAAGTACTTTTCTAGCTGCCTCCCTCATCACTCCTGCAGTAGTTGCCCAATCATCCAACACCTCCTTAACACCACTGAGCCTCTCTCTGACCTCTTCCCTGAACCTCACACTGCACTCTTCCTCCTTCAGTTTCCACCATCTTATTCTTCTTTCAGTCCTCACTCTCCTCCTCTTCTTCTTCACCTCCAAAACCATCCTACAGACCACCATCCTATGCTGTCTAGCTACACTGTCCCCTGCCAACACCTTACAGTCACCAATCTCCTTCAGGTTGCATCTCCTGCATAGCACATAGTCCACCTGTGTGCACCTTCCTCCACTTTTATACGTCACCCTATGATCCTCCTTCTTCTTAAAATAAGTGTTCACCACTGCCATTTCCATCCTTTTAGCAAAATCTACCACCATCTGCCCTTCCACATTCCTCTCCTTAAAACCATACCTACCCATCACCTCCTCGTCACCTCTGTTCCCTTCACCTACATGCCCATTAAAGTCCGCCCCAATCACCAACCGTTCCTTCCTAGGTACACCATCTACCACTTCATCTAATTCACTCCAGAATCTTTCCTTCTCCTCCATCTCACAGCCAACTTGTGGAGCATAGGCACTGATGACATTTATCATCATCCCTTCAACTTCCACCTTCACGATCATCACCCTATCAGAAACTCTCTTCACCTCCACTACACTCTTACTGTACTCTTCCTTCAGAATCACCCCTACACCATTTCTCTTTCCATCCACACCATGATAAAACAGTTTAAATCCACCTCCAATGTTCCTGGCCTTACTCCCTTTCCACTTGGTCTCCTGAACACACAGCATATCTACCTTTCTCCTCTCCATCATATCAGCTACTTCTCTCCCTTTACCCGTCATAGTACCAACATTTAAAGTACCAACCCTAACCTCCACTCTCCTACACTGCTCCTTTCCCTGCCGTCTCTGTAGACGTCTTCCTCCTCTCCTTTTCCTCCTTCGGCCAACAGTAGCCCAATTTCCACCGGTACCCTGTCGGCTAACGATACCTGTGGCGGTCGTTGTTAACCCGGGCCTCGACCGATCCGGTATTAAATTCTTATTTGTGATCCGCATATTTGATTTGGCACATGTTTTACGCTGGATGCCCTTTCTAACGCAACCCTTCCCAATTTATCCGGGCTTGGGACCGGCACTGAGAGTGGCTGGGGATGGTTTCCTGACCGGTGATCGAACCCTGGGCGCGGTGAGAGTGCTGCATCTTAACCACTAGACCACCAGGGAACCCTTTAATAAAATTATGCTTAAAAATCCATAATTTAATTTTAACTATTTTATTTTTATGAGAAAAGTCATTTAAAAAAAAAAACCAAACTTAAAAAAAAATGTTATGTTCACCTATTTTTTACTTTTACTAATACATTTTTACTTATGAGCATGAAAATTCGTACTATCATACGTTTTCTTGTAAATGTCAACTTTTTGTCAAAACATGGTCATGTGTGTACTTTTGTTTTGTTCACAAAGCCTTTCTAATGGTTATTCATAAAATTATGCTAATTATATACATTCTTTTTTTTAATAACTCCTTATTATACGTGAAAAATCAGTTAAAAACATTATTTTTAAAAAGTCATGTTTTTGACAAAACATTTTTAAATGTTTTTTTTTTTTATGTAGTTATTTCTTCCTTATTAACCCAGCCATTAGGGAGGCACAAGCCAGTGCATTCTTAGTGCCGGTCCCAAGCCCGGGTAAATGGGGAGGGTTGCGTTAGGAAGGGCATCCAGCGTAAAACATGCGCCAAATCAAATATGCGGATCACAAATAAGAATTTCATACCGGATCGGTCGAGGCCCGGGTTAACAACGACCGCCACAGGTATCGTTAGCCGACAGGGTACCGGTGGAAATTGGGCTACTGTTGGCCGAAGGAGGAAAAGGAGAGGAGGAAGACGTCTACAGAGACGGCAGGGAAAGGAGCAGTGTAGGAGAGTGGAGGTTAGGGTTGGTACTTTAAATGTTGGTACTATGACGGGTAAAGGGAGAGAAGTAGCTGATATGATGGAGAGGAGAAAGGTAGATATGCTGTGTGTTCAGGAGACCAAGTGGAAAGGGAGTAAGGCCAGGAACATTGGAGGTGGATTTAAACTGTTTTATCATGGTGTGGATGGAAAGAGAAATGGTGTAGGGGTGATTCTGAAGGAAGAGTACAGTAAGAGTGTAGTGGAGGTGAAGAGAGTTTCTGATAGGGTGATGATCGTGAAGGTGGAAGTTGAAGGGATGATGATAAATGTCATCAGTGCCTATGCTCCACAAGTTGGCTGTGAGATGGAGGAGAAGGAAAGATTCTGGAGTGAATTAGATGAAGTGGTAGATGGTGTACCTAGGAAGGAACGGTTGGTGATTGGGGCGGACTTTAATGGGCATGTAGGTGAAGGGAACAGAGGTGACGAGGAGGTGATGGGTAGGTATGGTTTTAAGGAGAGGAATGTGGAAGGGCAGATGGTGGTAGATTTTGCTAAAAGGATGGAAATGGCAGTGGTGAACACTTATTTTAAGAAGAAGGAGGATCATAGGGTGACGTATAAGAGTGGAGGAAGGTGCACACAGGTGGACTATGTGCTATGCAGGAGATGCAACCTGAAGGAGATTGGTGACTGTAAGGTGTTGGCAGGGGACAGTGTAGCTAGACAGCATAGGATGGTGGTCTGTAGGATGGTTTTGGAGGTGAAGAAGAAGAGGAGGAGAGTGAGGACTGAAAGAAGAATAAGATGGTGGAAACTGAAGGAGGAAGAGTGTAGTGTGAGGTTCAGGGAAGAGGTCAGAGAGAGGCTCAGTGGTGTTAAGGAGGTGTTGGATGATTGGGCAACTACTGCAGGAGTGATGAGGGAGGCAGCTAGAAAAGTACTTGGTGTGACATCTGGTAATAGAAAGGAAGACAAGGAGACGTGGTGGTGGAATGAGGAAGTGCAGGAGAGCATAAGGAGAAAGAGGTTGGCAAAACAGAAGTGGGATAGACAGAGTGATGAGAAAAGTAGGCAGGAGTACAAGGAGATGCGGCAGCAGGTTAAGAGGGATGTGGCGAAAGCCAAGGAAAAGGCATATGAGGAGCTGTATGAGAGGTTGGACACTAAGGAAGGAGAAAAGGATTTGTACCGATTGGCCAGGCAGAGGGACCGAGCTGGAAAGGATGTACTGCAAGTTAGAGCAGTAAAGGATGGAGAGGGAAATGTGTTGACTAGTGAGGAGAGTGTGTTGAGAAGGTGGAGGGAGTATTTTGAGCAGCTGATGAATGAGGAAAATCAGAGAGAGAGAAGGTTGGATGATGTGGAGTTGGTGAAGCAGGATGTAGATAGGATTAGTAAGGAGGAAGTGAGAGCAGCGATTAAGAGGATGAAGAGTGGAAAGTCGGTTGGACCAGATGACATACCGGTGGAAGCGTGGAGATGTTTAGGAGAGATGGCAGTGGAGTTTTTGACCAGATTGTTTAACAGGATTTTGGAAGGTGAGAAGATGCCTGAGGAATGGAGAAAGAGTGTGCTGGTACCGATCTTTAAGCATAAAGGAGATGTGCAGACCTGCAGTAACTACAGGGGTATTAAGTTGATCAGTCACACCATGAAGTTATGGGAAAGAGTAGTGGAAGCCAGGCTGAGAGAAGAGGTGACCATCTGTGAGCAACAGTATGGTTTCATGCCGAGGAAGAGCACCACAGATGCCTTATTTGCTTTGAGAATGTTGATGGAGAAGTATAGAGAAGGACAGAAGGAATTGCATTGTGTATTTGTGTATTTAGAGAAGGCGTACGACAGGGTGCCAAGAGAGGAGTTGTGGTATTGTATGAGGAAGTCAGGTGTGTCAGAGAAGTATGTGAGGGTGGTGCAGGACATGTATGAGGACAGTGTGACGGCAGTGAAGTGTGCAGTAGGTATGACAGACTGGTTTAGAGTGAAGGTTGGACTGCATCAAGGATCGGCCCTGAGCCCTTTTCTGTTTGCAGTGGTGATGGACAGGTTGACGGACGAGGTCAGACAGGAGTCTCCCTGGACCATGATGTTTGCAGATGATATTGTGATTTGTTGTGAGAGTAGGGAGCAGGTTGAGAAGAGCCTGGAGAGGTGGAGATATGCGCTGGAGAGAAGGGGAATGAAAGTCAGTAGGAGTAAGACAGAGTACATGCGTGAATGAGAGGAAGGGCAGTGGAGTGGTGCGGTTGCAGGGAGAAGAGCTTCAGAAGGTGGAGGAATTCAGGTACCTGGGGTCAACAGTGCAAAGTAATGGAGAGTGTGTTATAGAAGTGAAGAAAAGAGTGCAGGCAGGGTGGAGTGGGTGGAGAAGAGTAGAGAAGAGTGATTTGTGATAGTAGGGTATCTGCAAAATTGAAAGGGAAAGTTTATAGGACTGTGGTGAGACCTGCGATGTTGTATGCATTAGAGATAGTGGCATTGAGTAAAAGACAGGAGGTGGAGCTGGAGGTAGCAGAGCTGAAGATGTTGAGGTTTTCGTTGGAAGAGACGAGGATGGATAAGATTAGAAATGAGTTTATTAGAGGGACAGCGAATGTAGGATGTTTTGGTGACAAAGTGAGGGAGGCGAGATTGAGATGGTTTGGACATGTGCAGAGGAGGGAGATGAATTATATTGGTAGAAGAATGCTGAGGATGGAGCCACCAGGTAGGAGGAAAAGAAAAGAGGAAGGCCAAGAAGAAGGTTCATGGATGTGGTGAGGGAAGACATGCAGGTAGTTGGTGTAAAAGAGGCAGATGTAGAGGACAGGGTGGTATGGAGACGTATGATCCGCTGTGGCGACTCCTAATGGGAGCAGCCGAAAGAAGAAGAAAACTTTAGCTTTTTCATGTATCTGTACTTTCTGAAAGTATTTCCTTTTGACTTTTTTTTTTCTTCTATTTTTCTTATGTCTTCATACACCCTTGTGCTCTACATCTGCCTCTTTCAAACCTGCATGTCTTCACTCACCACATCTATAAAACTCCTCCTTGGTCTATCTTTTTTTCCCTTCTGTCTGGTGGCTTCATCCTCAGCATTCTCCTACTGATATACCCCATGTCCCTCCAAACCATCTCAATCTCATCTCCCTCACCTTGTCTCCAAAACGTCCTACATGCACTGTCCCTCGAATAAACTCATTTCTAATCCTGTCCATCATCGTCACTCATAACAAAAACCTCAGCATCTTCAGCTCTGCTACCTCCAGCTCCACCTCCTGTCTTTTACTCAATGCCACTGTCTCTAAACCATACAAAATCACCGGTCTCACCACAGTCCTTTAAACGTTCCCTTTCACTCTCACAGATACTTTTCTATCACAAATCACTTCTGCTATTACTCTTCTCCACCCACTCCACCCTGCCTGCACTCTTTTCCTGCACACTCTCCATTACTTTGCACTGTTGACCCCAGGTACCTGAACTCCTCCACCTTCTGAACCTCTTCTCCCTGCAACCGCATCCACTGCCCTCCCTCTCATTCACACACATGTACTCTGTCTTAATCCTACTGACTTTCATTCCCCTTCTCTCCAGCACATACCTCCACCTCTCCAGGCTCTTCTGAACCTGCTCCCTACTCTCACCATAAATAACAATATCATCCGCAAACATCATAGTCCATAGAGACTTCTGTCTGATCTCATCCGTCAACCTCTCAATCACCACTGCAAACAGGAAAGGGCTCAGAGCCAATCCTTGATGCAGTCCAACCTCCACCTTGAACCAGCCTGTCGTTCGTACTGCACACTTCACTTCTGCCACACTGTCCTCATACATGTCCTGCATCACCCTCACATACTTCTCTGACACACCTGACTTCTTCATACAATACCAAAACTCCTCTCTTGGCACCCTGTTGTACACTTTCTCCAAATACACAAACACACATTGCATCTCTTTTTGACCTTTTCTATACTTCTCCATCAACATTCTTAAAGCAAATAATGCATCTGTGGTGCTCTTCCTAGGCATAAAACCATACTGTTGCTCACAGATGGTCATCTCTTCTCTCAGCCTGGCTTCCAATACTCTTTCCCATAACTTTATGGTGTGACTGATCAACTTAATTCCACTGTAGTTACTGCAGGTCTGCACATCTCCCTCGTTCTTAAAGATCTGTACCGGCACACTCCTTCTCCATTCATCAGGCATCCTCACATCTTCCAAAATCCTGTTAAACAATCTTTCACTGCCATCTCACCTAAACATCATGCTTCAACCGGTATGTCATCTGGTCCAACCAACTTTCCACTCTTCATTCTCTTAATTGCTGCTCTCACTGCCTCCTTACTAATCCTATCCACTTCCTGCTTCACCAAATCCACACCACCCAAAGTTCTCTCTCTCCTTTCTTTCTCGTTCATTAGCTGCGGCCTGGGTAGCTGCGGACCGACTTCATCCAGGGCAGTGGTGGTCAAGTGGGTAAGGCTCTGGGTTACTGATCATAAGGTCAGGTGTTAAGGCTGCCACTGTTGAGCCATTGAGCAAGGCACTTAGCCCTATCAGCTCCAGGGGCGCCGTACCATGGCTGACTCTGTGCTCTGACCCCAGCTTCCAGCTTCCAGCTTGAGTTGGGATATGCAAAATTTCAAACCCAGCCATTATGGTTGTACAAGCCAGTGCACTCTTAGTGCCGGTACCAAGCCTGGGTAAATGGGAAGGGGTTGCATTAGGAAGGGCATCCAGCATAAAACATGTGCCAAATCATATATGCCGATCACGAAAGAGGCAAAAAATCCAGACAATAAATAAAAATCCAAATGATTTTATAAAAATGTAATTCTAAGAAATCCTTACAAAGTTTTACCCCATTCAAGAGAATGACTCAATTTGATTTATTTCCTCATCATCAACCTGCATTCTCAAATCCTCGCCTACAAGTTTCTTCAAACAGATAATTCAAAAGGTAATTGAACCTGTTTTAAAATGGATAAACTCTTCCATTAGCATTGGTTATGTTCCTAAATCCTTTAAACTGGCAGTTATCAACCCCTAATTAAGAAACCTGACCTTGACCCTTGTCAGCTGTCCAACTACAGACCAATATCAAACCTTCCCTTTATCTGCAAGATTTTAGAAATGGTTGTAGCACAGCAGGTATGCTCACATCTTTTCAGGAATAACATTTTTTAAATGTATGAGTCAGGATTTAGGCCTCTTCATAGCACAGAGTCAGCACAGAGTCAGCACTAGTTAAGGTGTTAAATTACCTGGTTTTGTCCGGGTTTTGTCTCTTTACTAGTTTTTCTCAATCATAGTGCAGCTTTTGACACAATTGATCATACTATCCTGCTTGCCAGACTTGCCAGAATGTTGTTGGAAAAAAGAGAACAGGTCTCTCCTGGTTTAGGTCTTATTTGACTGATCGCTATCAGTTTGTTGATGTAAATGTTGGGTTCTCCACACTCTCTGAGGTAAGGTTTGGTGTTCCGCAAGGATCTGTGATTTTTTAAAATATATGATTTTTAAACAATTTATTTGTATGATACAGCTGCAAATAAGTATTTGAACATCATAATACAGAATAGAATTCTGACCTTCAAAGACCTGTTAATCTGCCTTTAAAATGTCCACCTCCCCTACATTTATTATGTATTATACATATAAATACATATATATATATATACACAAGGCTGGAAAGGGCTACGGGGAATTTGCCAAGCAGCTTGGTGAAAAAAGGTCCACTGTTGGAGCAATCATTAGAAAATGGAAAAAGCTAAACGTGACTGTCAATCTCTCTTGGACTGGGGCTCCATGCAAGATCTCACCTCGTGGGGTCTCAATGATCCTAAGGAAGGTGAGAAATCAGCCCAGAACTACACGGGAGGAGCTGGTCAATGACCTGAAAAGAGCTGGGACCACCGTTTCCAAGGTTACTGTTGGTAATACACTAAGACGTCATGGTTTGAAATCATGCATGGCACGGAAGGTTCCCCTGCTTAAACCAGCACATGTCCAGGCACGTCTTAAGTTTGCCAATGACCATTTGGATGATCCAGAGGAGTCATGGGAGAAAGTCATGTGGTCAAATGAGACCAAAATAGAACTTTTTGGGTCATAATTCCACTAAACGTGTTTGGAGGAAGAAGAATGATGAGTACCATCCCAAGAACACCATCCCTACTGTGAAGCATAGGGGTGGTAGCATCATGCTTTGGGGGTGTTTTTCTGCACATTGGACAGGGCAACTGCACTATATTAAGGAGAGGATGACCGGGGCCACGTATTGCGAGATTTTGGGGAACAACCTCCTTACAAGCTGTTCCTACAACAGTGTAAGCTCGCCTTCGCCAACTACCCACACCAGTTCTCTTCATAGGAAAATAATTGCTTTTGTGGTCTTTCACCTTTCGGGCCAGGAAGAATTGCCCACTATTCGTTCCCCATCAAGGGTGCTGCCCAGTCTCAGAGCCCTGACAAAAATAGTTGACTCACTCCTGAGCTCCGATGAAGATGTAGCTTTACTTTCAAGCCCAGGCAAAGATGCTTCACTCCGCATCCAAACCCCACTGAAGACATTGCTCAGCCTCTGAGCTTTGCTGAGGCCTTTGCTCCACCCCCAGACTTTACTCTGCCTCAGAGCTCTGCATTCAAGGCCCACCGAGGACGTTACTCCATCCCCAGGTTTCACTGAAGTCTTGATCTCTGCAGAGGGTGTCACTCTTCCCCTGGTCCTGTAGAGAGTGGTGCTATTCCCCTGGTCTCTGCAGAGAGAGTCGCTCCAATTTAGCTGCAGAGTTCCTTGCCTTGTTGAGATCAATACTGCACTCCTGAGCATTGCTGAATTTATCGCTCCACCAACAAGCTTTGCTGTTGATATAGCTCCACTCCTGGGCTTTGCTCTGACCCTGGGCTCTGCTGATGATATGGCTCTGCCCCTGGATTTTGCTGACATTGTAATCTCTGCAGAAGGCATTGCTCTGTCACTGGTCTCCACAGATTGCATCACTCCGCTGCTTGTTTCTACTGAGGACGTTGCTCCACCACTGGTCTTTTCAACACCATTGGTTTCCTCAGAGGACGTCACTCTGCCAGTGCTTTACTTATATAATTCGGTATAAGTCACATGCTTGCTATCTTTCCCCATTTTTATATTTCTTACTCTAACATTTTGTCTATGTAATTTGAATGTTTAAATATAACTTTATCTTTTTTAAAGATAAAAAAGAACAGCATTAATTTATTTACTTTACACAATTAAATCATTGACTTATTTTAAGTTCTGTTGTTTTTATTCTTTAATGCTGCAGTAGTTGATATAAAGGGGAATGCAGATCTAAAGTAAAGGCATCAACAGCAGTAATAAACTAAATGAAGAAATATATGAAAGTAATTATTTTAATTATGACTTTTCTTATATTGACCAAAGTGTGTGTATGTGAATATAAAGAAATGGGGTTCATTTAAACAAAACTATTTTATATTTTAAAATCTTTAACAGGGTTCATGATGAATCTATTACCCAGAAAGCTTTTTTTAAACTGTCCAGGAATACACAGAACTCCTCCATAGTCTTCTCTCCTAGACCAAACCACTTTTGAATAAAGTGTGTTTATTGAACATACATCCTGATTTCAACCAGTAAAATCTCAACAGTTTAATCATTTTTTCCAGAGTCGTTATGAATACTAAAAAAAAAAATACAAATCCACACAGAACTTCCTGAATTCATTGCTTGAACTTTATTTATGCATGTATTTATCATCTTATTCATTTCTGTTTTTAGTGCATCTTTTGGTTGATTTGATGCTCAAAGTTGATGTCTGCTTCATCACAGGATTTGACTTTATTCTTTCATGATCAAATCAGATAATTTTATTAAAAAAACATGTAGATTAAAGCTGTAGCCGGTGGCCAGCGGGTATATAAGCCGTGATATGATCTGTATTTTCACATTGAGAAGTTTAAGTGGTGCATCCCTCATTTTCCAGGAGGTTGCTTAAGCTGCTCAGTCCGATGTATCTAAGCTCATCATTGTTCTTGTTAACTTGACTCTCCTCCTGCGTGGGCCAGTACTCCAACCAACTGCTCGTTCTGATCGTGTAGTGCCAACTGACGAGACAAAAAAGGAAATAAACACTTGCAATATTCAGAAAATAATGATTTAAATAATTACAGAACCGTTATCTTTTGTTTGTGAACAAAATAAACCCTTTTTTTTAGTGACTATTATTCTCAAACTAGACTGCAATGACGTTACTTACAGACTGAAACTGAACAAATTATTTTGTTGAACATAAATGACAGAATCAGGGATGGATTGAGTCTAAACAACAAATTTTTTTTCACTACATGGGAATCATGCATACAAACAGAGAAATCTGTGTGCAGCTTGGCCTGGCATGTTCAAAAGACACATTATATAAATGATGATAATGATGATGTATTTATTATATATTTTCAACATAAAATTTTCTACATAAAATATCAAACCTATTAGACCTAATCAATAAAAAAAAAGATCAAACATTGTTAAACTATGTAATTACACACAAAGGCCAAAGGAATGTGAAGCAACTGGTGCTATGGTGCAGTCCTGAGGGAACTAGGGTTACATACGTAACCTAGAGACGTTCCCTTTCAGGAACTTGAGCTGCGTCGAAACGCTTTGGGAAGTAGTGTCCAATCAGGGGCCAGGAGTGGCACTGTGGTCCAGGTTATAGAACCGCACAAAGGTCTGTGGGGCGGACCAACCCGCATCGTCACATATGTCTTGGAGGGGAACTCCAGAGGACCAAGACTTAGAGGCAGCCACACTCCGGGTGGAGTAAGCTCTGACCCCGAAGGGAGCAGGGCGACCAGAGGACTCATAAGATGATGTGATAGCGTCAATGATCCACCTTCTCAGAGTCTGCTTATTAGCAGGCAAGCCTCTCTTGGGAGGGCCATAGAAGACAAACAGCTGATGGGACCTTTTCCAAGAACCCGTCCTGCGAACGTAAGTGTCCAGAGCACGCACCGGGCAGAGCCAGTTAAGCTTCTCCTGGTCTGGGGATTGGAATGGAGAAGGATAGAATGCCTGCAGCCTAACGGGCCGTGGGACGACCGAGGGCACCTTGGGGATGTAACCCGTACAGGGGTAAAGTAGGGCACCAACCATACCTGGGGTAAACTCCAGGAAGGAGGGGGCCATAGAGAGGGCCTGCAGGTCCCCCACCCTTTTTATAGAGCAGATGGCCAACAAGAACGCGGTTTTGATAGAAAGGTGCCTCCAAGATGCCTCGGCTAGAGGCTTGAAGGGGGGCTCAGAAAGGGCCCCCAAGACGATGGCCAGGTCCCACCCAGGCACTCTAGGCCGTACCGGGGGCCTCAGCCTCCGGGTGCCGCGGAGAAAACGCGTCAGAAAGGGGTCTCTGCCCAGAGATTGCCCGGCCACAGGGGCATGATTGGCCGAAATGGCAAACGCATAGACTTTTAGGGTGGACAGAGCCAACCCCTTGGCGAACTGTCCCTGGAGAAAGTCCAGCACTGAACCAACTGGGCAGTGGACTGAATCCAGCCGCCGGTGCTCACACCACGAGCAGAACAGACGCCACCTGGCGGCATACAACCTCCTAGTGGAGGGAGCTCTGGAGTGGAGAATGGTTCTGGAGAGACCAGAACCTCGGAGCCGTGCCCCCTCAGGGGCCACAGCCACAGCCTCCACAGCTCCGGGCGGGGGTGAAATATGGCACCCCCTAGCTGAGATTGTAGGTGGGAATTACCCACGGAGGGTGCTCGAGGAGAGCCACCAAGTCCGCGAACCATGGCCCCCAGAGGGGCCAGAGGCGTAAGGAAGAAACCAGAGGGGACAGTACGACGTCTCTCGAGACGCGAACAGATCCACCTGGGCTCTTCCGAATTTTTCGACAGGGCGTCTGCTGCCTCGTTCAACCGGCCTGGGATGTAAACCGCCCTCACAGAAAGGAGTTTCCCCTGGGCCCAAAGGAGGACCTGGTGCGCCAGGCTGCACAGGGGGCGTGAGCGCAGACCTCCTTGATGGTTGGTGTAAGAGACCACTGAAGTGTTGTCCGTACGGACCAACACGTGGTGACCTCTGAGGTCTGAGAGTAAATGCTTTAAAGCTAGGAGCACGGCCAGCATCTCTGGGCAATTGATGTGCCACAGTAGACGGGGCTCCTCCCACAGACCTCTGGCGGAGCGACCACTCATGACCGCTCCCCACCCCATGAGGGACGCATCCATCATTAGCATTAAGCGACGAGCGGGGACTCCCAGCACATGGCCTAGAGATAGAAACCGGGGATCTTTCCAAACATCTAAGGCATGTAGGCATCGCCGCGTGACCTTGATGGTACGGAGCGGCCCTCCGTGAGAACCCGCGGGTCCTGAGCCACCACTGAAGGGGCCTCATGTACAGCAGGCCAAGTGGAATCACACTGGACGCAGTTTCTGGAACTGCTTGACAGTGAGAGGCTGCCCTTCTCTGACCTTCCCGACGGCCGCAAGGATGGCAACAACGCGGGCAGGAGAAAGCTGCGCACGCAAAGTAGTCGAATCCCATATGACACCGAGATAGGTGGTTCTCTGTAAAGGAGAAAGCACACTCTTTCCGGCGTTTATTTAAAACCCCAAAGCCTTCATGTGGGCGAGAACGACATCTCGATGCCGGACCGCCAGCTGCTCTGACTGAGCTAGGATCAACCAATCGTCAATGTAGTTGAGGATGCGGATGCCCTGAGACCTCAGGGGAACCAGAGCCACATTCACACATTTCGTGAAGGTACGGGGTGAAAGGGCAAGGCCAAATGGAAGAACCCGAAACTGGTAAGCTTCGGCCCCAAAAGCGAACCTCAGGAACCTCCTGTGAGAAGGTCAGACGGACAGACATATGAAAGTACGCATCTCTTAGATCCACCGTGACAAACCAGTCCTCGGATCTGATTTGAAGCATGACCTACTTGAGGGTCAGCATCTTGAACCTGAGTCGCATGAGAGAGCAGTTCAGCTGACGTAGATCTAAAATAGGACGCAACCCACCGTCCTTCCTGGGAACTATGAAGTACTGGCTGTAGAACCCGGACTCCCGTTCTGATGGAGGGACCACCTCGATGGCCCCCTGCCTCAGTAGAGTATCTACTTTCTGTTCCATGACCAGAGCCTGCTGTCATTCCACCAGAGTGGGAAAAACCCCTTGAAAACGGGGCGGAAAAGACCCGAACTGAACCGAGTAACCCCGCTCTACAGTACGCAGGACCCATCGAGACACATCTGGGAGAGCTTTCCAAGCTCCCAGAAAATGCCTTAAGGGTATCAGCCTCTCGAGACTGACCTCCGGAACGCCCAGAGCCGGGTTAGACGGAGGGCTGCGGCTGGGGCTGAGCCTGTTGAGCAGCCCCCTGTGAGCAGCGTGGGAGGTAACACTGGAACACCGCCGCTTGTTTCCTATTTTCCTGAAACCTCTCAACCACCGAATGTACGGAATCGCCGAAAAGGCCAAAAGGAGTTAGCGGAGTGTCCAGTAACACGGCCCTGTCCCTATCAGACATGTCTGACAGTGTAAGCCACAGGTGCCTTTCTGTAGACACCAGGGCAGCCATAGACTGGCCAATGGCCCTAGCGGTCTCCTAAGTGGCTCTGAGAGCCAGATCTGCCATACGGCGCAGCTCATCAAGCTGGCCATCCACGGCACCCCCCCACATCCAATTCACGCAGCAGGTCAGCCTGATATGCCTGCAACACCGCCATGGTGCTCAGGGAAGAATCAGCCCGACCTGCTAAAGCATAGGCTTTACCCACGAGCGCAGAAGTGCTGCGTAGGGGCTTTGTGGGCAACGCCGGAGTCTTAAGGTAAAAAGAGACGACTCCGGGAGAGAGATAGGTGGCAAGTGTCTCTTCAACCTGAGGCATAGCCTCATAACCATATTCTTTCTGCCCAAATATGTGGGAATACACAATAGAAGTGGGGGTGAAGGGGCGGGCAGAGTAAGGTTTAACCTACGACCTAAAGACCTCTGTGTGTAGATGGGGAATAAATGGAAGACCCCTGCGGGGAGGTTGTGACACGGGTGTCAGAAAGCGCTCATCTAATTAACTGGATGAAAGCACTTCCTGCTCATGAGCCGGCCAAGTTATATCGAGCTTGGCAACGGCACGCGTCCCAACCTCCGTAAGCTCCTCGGCTTCCGTATCGCAGCGCGTGCCCCCCCCCTTCTCGGAGGAAGAAAGGCGGAGCCGCGTGCGCTCGCGGCAGGGGGAAGAATCCGCCGAAAGGCGTGCTTCCGAATTCTGCGAGCGCTAGACAGAGCAGGTGAGGCTGGAGATAGGGAAAAACCCGTCTCGAAACCCTCTGCAAGGTCCATCTGCGAACTCCAGGATCTGGCACGCCGCTCTGCCTCAGCGAGAGCGGGACCAGACCCGGAAGGAGTTAGAGCACTTATTTTATTGAAAAGAATCGAGCGAGCGCGGACCGAACACACTCAGCTCCCTCTTCGAGAACCGATCTCGCATGCTCCGCACCCAAGCAAGCAACACACAAGCTGTGCGAATCACCCCCGTAATATAAGAGCGCTTTCTGAAAACACAGAAGCTGCCGCTGGCTACTCTCATATGCGTTTTATACTCCTGGTCGTGACGTCACCTCATCTGTGACGGCCAGCGTCCAATTTTTGACTGATTACACACGTTATTCAGAGCATGAACACTCAGGCGCGTTCCCAAAGCGTTTCGACGCAGCTCGAGTTCCTGAAAGGGAACAGCAAACAGTTAAAACAGCAAAAAAAACTCCCTTCTGGCAGGTGCTACAGAACTCTGTTTCCCAAAACTGCCAGACACAGGAACAGTTTCTTTCCCCAGGCAATCAGCATCATTAACAACTCATCAGAAATATATTCTCTGCTTCATATCTATAAGTGCTGCACTTTCAGAACTGTCAGTCATTACATCATCTGTAAATGTTACACACACTATGGCTGCTGTTCCAAAGTATCTCTTTGTCGTACCTGATGCACAATACTGTTATTTGCACTACCATACCGTACATTTAATCCACACAGTCACACCCCAAAATAAGATACAGGTAAAAGTGGAATAAATCTGGAATAGAACACTCAATAAGGACACATAGGGTATGATGGTCAGAGATGTTTTGGTCATGTAGTTCAGATAAGATCCTCACCTGTCTTGTATTTTCTTTGGCTCGGGACCCATGATGAGATAGTCCTTGCCTTCCTTCAACCCAAGCTTGTCTTTGCAGGCAATGTGAATGTAAAAGTCTCGAGGCTCATTCAGCACGTTCTTATCAGTCCCTGAAAAAAAACAAAAAAAACAAGGAAGATTTGGATTAAAAGATTATTTTTTATATTTATAAATTATTTACATCAGCAATTTATTTTATTTAATTGCTTTTGCTTTTATGATTATCTTAGTTTTAAGTAGAGTGCAAACTGGTAAGGGCCAGGTGTAGCTGATTAGTATGTGGGAGAGGTGGAGGGGTGGCTGGTGGATCCCTGACAGTATGTCTTTTCCTTCTTTTTTTATAAATTTTTTTATTTGTATTAATTTACTAAAGTTATGTTTTACTATTAATACACTTTTTACAAATTTCTAAGTAAAAGTGTTGATGTCTCTTGTTTTCACTTTCTCTTTTTTTTTTACTTTTAAATATGTGAGATTTGGGAGTGAAATTATTCCAACATTTTTGGCTTTTGGGAAAATCACTTAAATGCAGTGTTTTAAGTTCCAGATCAGGAGAAAGTGCAAACTGATTACGAACTGATCATGCGATGATCTTAAACAATGTTACTTTGAAAATGTGAAAGTAATGTTTAATGTTGCAATATTACAGTTAAGTACATTGTTACATAATTGTTAGATTTGATTCTTTGTTGTTTCGTGTTACTTGTTGACACCCAGGATTTAAACAATTGCTCTAATATGACATTATGTCCAGCTGCATGCTTTTTTATTATTTTTTTTTACCCCTGAAGCAAATATTAACCAACAATAAATGTTTGAAAATGACACGTTTTTTAACCATTCATTTCATAGAATTCAGGAAATGCGAGGTAGTCATATAAACTAAGTAATCATTTATTGGAAAAGAGTTAATTCTATCTTATTACACAACATAAAATCGCCAGTTTACATAATATTTATTAAATTTATTCACGCACGCGCACACACACACACACACACACACACACACACACACACACAACATATATAATATTTGTCAATATTATAAATGCAAGGATAAACATCCTCACTGTACTTTATTTGCATATGTGTCATATGAGTATTTGGAAAAATATATGTTTATATATACATATATATATATATATACATATATATATATATATATGTATATATATATATAAATGGCAATTTTGTACTATTTAAAAAAATCTTTGCCATATACGTACAAGTCTTTGACATATATTTCAATATTTGTGAAATCCAAACATGAACATGTATGTAATATATACATACATTGCTATATATATCAGATTTCCCTATGGATGTCTGAGTATTTGAGTCGAATTAATTATTGAATTTAATCCTTTCAACACCTCAGCATTTGTTAGACACTCACCTTCTTTAATAACTCGTACTATGGTGAAGGTATAAATGTCTGATGAGCGTTCTCTTGTCACCACTTCCAGAGTCGCCTTATAAACTGGGGGAAAAGTGGAAAAACATTTGTAGACCATAATGCTAATTAGGGACGGCATAATTAGCTGTATGTTGACATTACATTGTATGTTTTGTGACATTAAAAAAAAGGATACACACTTTATCAAAAGTATTGGGACACCCGACTTTTTCTAACAAAGCTGTAGGTATACAATTGTACAGGATGTCTTTGGATGCAGAAGTATTACATTGTTTCACTTAAACCAGGAATCCCAAACCTGTTCCAGCCTGACAAAGCCTGTATGCATAAAGCCAGTCCCATGAAGTTCTGACCTCAACCCTATTGGAAACCATTCTGGGATAAATGTGATTGCTGACTGCACCCCAGGCCTCCTCACCTCACCTACATCACTTTACTAACACCCTTGTGGCAGAATGAGCAGAAATTTCCACAAGTACACTCCATAATCTAACAGCAAGTTGGTATTAATGATCAGGTGTCCACAAACTTTTCAGATGTAATATTTAATACAAATGAAGTGTTTTTACTCTTATTTCAAAAATTAATTTGCACATGTTTTTTTTGATTTGTACTTTTTGACAGAGAGGAAGTCTACATACTGAAGTCCTTGTTGTGGCAGGCTTCTTTAATGCGTAACTTTTCATCTGGGACTGCAGGCCCCTTCAGCTGAGGACAATTTGCTATTAGGATGAAAAAAATAATAATTTTGGGACAGGAAGTTAATTCCAGAAAAAATTAGCATTTGACCATGTGTAATCTCTCAATGCTTTGAATTGTTCTTTATTTTACAACACTGTATCATTGTATAAATTTTTATAAAATTCATATTGAATCGGTATACTTTTTTGATTCCTTTTTTAAATCGGTCTCGGTCTGTCTTTCTGACATTCTAACCTGTATAATAGGGTTGCTGATATCATACCTTACATTTCCATTATTATATCTATTAATTTGAAGAAACACAAATGTACCCATAACTAACTAACATGAAACTTTCACAATTTTCAAATTTTGGGGAAAAATGTCTCACCAAGTTGCACAACTGTATATTCCCAAACACCCGTTCTATTCTATTCTATTTTGTTCTATTCTATTCTATTCTATTCTATTCTATTCTATTCTTTTCTATTCTACTTGTACAGTTTTTTTTAAAATTAACAATTGTCCCAAAGCAGATTTATGAAATTAAATTCATTTTAGATAAATTATAGAAATAAATCCCCATAAGATTAACCATAATGAGTGAGTCAGTGGCAAAGGTGACAAGGGAAAAACTGCCTAAGATAATATGCAGAAAAAACCTTGAGAGAAACCAGATTTAAAAGGGAAGCCATCCTCATCTGAGTGACACACGTGTCCATTTATTTTAGTCTTTGTTGAGGTTATCAGCTGTTCACTGATGGACATTTGAGTGTAAAACTGCACATGTTAATTGTAATCCTAAGCCAATGTAGCAAAATCGTCTTTAAGGTACATGAGTGAACTATCCACAGTAATTTTGTGTATCTTTAGGCTGTTCAAGTGGCCTTTCAATCACACCATGGGCTACTGATTGATGAGGATGAAGGCTAACGAGCTTCTCCGAGACACGTGTAGCCGAATTCCATCTTTGTCAATGTTTTTGAACCAGGATGGAGAACACTGTTCCTGTTCTGGAATACTATTCCTCTGTTTAAATATAATTCCAGAATTTTCAAATGTTCAGGCTTTCAAACTGATTTAAGTATGAAAAGTGAAAGTAGTGATCTATAAGAACTCGATGTGAAAAAACTGATGTAGTTCAGTGTTCCGGTCTTCTGCACATCAGATCTTTTAAAAGAAAAAAGCTTCTCATTTAACACTCTTCATTTATGTATTCGCTCCAAAGAAGTAAGGAGCAAAATGTTGTTTTGCAAATGTAAGTTAAAAGATCCATAAAGTTACTGAGCAACTCAATAACTTTGAAGATGGATTTGGACTGTAAATAATATCAGCATTCTACTACGATGTCTCAGGACCACCAATTGAATTTAATAACTGCACGCCTTAAGAATGAGGGAACTGTAATGAATAGACATTTGATGCCACCCAAATGAGGTTTATCTGGTTTCATCTGGTTTCATCCCTGTGTCATTTCAGGTAGTATTTCCTTCACCACAGTTGTGCTGTGGCCAACTTACAATTAAACGGAACAAACATATATTCTTTTATAACCACTTATTTTATAATAACATCTGTGTAAAGCTGGTTTGAGACATTTCATGTAAAAAAATGCATTGTTAGAAGCGCTCTACAAATAAAACTGAATTGAGCTAAAATTGCTAAATTAAAAGGTTTAATATTACATAATAAAATGTAGCAAAAGAAAATATAAACACAAATAATCTGATATAGTACTGACACTACAGTGATACATTTATCTTAAGTACCATAATGTTTTTTTTTCTTTCAATTGCAATTTCAAATTATCACAAAGCACAAAACAGAAACTAAACTAAATGCTGTGAATTATATAGAATAAATCTACAAAAATAGAAGTTTGATGCTATAACATACCCTCAGCACAGCTGCACACTTCTTTGGGGCAGATGAGGTAGAGGGAGCCGCTTGACTGAGACATGTGTGGGTCATAAAACTTCACACACTGGTTCTCTAAAACACACACCTGGTAAGCATGTGTACACTGTTTGTGTGTGTATGTGTGTGTAAATTAGTAGGTCAAAATAGGGGTGCAACACGTAAGGAATTTCCACAGACGATTAATGCTAATGTTAATGAACAGTAATTGCTAATCATTGTTGCAGCATAGAAGAGCAACGAGTGCTGTGCATCTCACCTATGTTGTAATACTCATACACAGATACTGCAGCAGGCTGACTGACACCAACCTTCAGCATCATGTGAACTCTAAAAGCAATCTTCTCTTTTACTTTATTTGAGACCTGACAAGAAAGAAATTAAGTTAGCAAAGAATTAAGAACACACTAGAACCAATTTGAGAAGGTCCAGGACTGCTGACTTATAACTGATAACTGATTGCTAACCTTTGTGATTGTTAGGGTTTTTCTATGCTAATTTATGAGGTTGTCAGGTTATGCTATGCTAATTGTTGGGGTTGTCAGGGTTTTGCTATGCTATGTCTTTGGGTTGCTTGTTTACTTTGCATTTAGATGATCTTGTAGTCTGACTGTAGCTTGCAATGTGAGTACCTTTTTCAGGTAGATGATGACGGATGCTTTTTCTGAAAGCTGGCTGTTCAGCTCAAAATCATTAATGTACTTGTCCACACCCATCAGCTGGAAAATAAACAACAAAGCAACTTTTCTCAGCTAATCACAATTAATTATTGCACTGTAAAAGACGAGACAATAAAATCTTTGATCTAATATCTATCTGTTTTTTGTATTGTCCATTTTTGCACCATTCTCCTGCCATGGAGATACAGAAGATGCCTGAAAATTAAGACTAAAGCAATGCTAATAGGGAGCACCAATAAAATCAACCAGGTGGAAGAGTTAAAAATTGAAAAAGAGATGTGGGAAAGATAATCATTTAATTTAGTTCTTTTCTATTCATTTATAAACGCGACTAGACAGGCTTTATTTTAATAATAAACTGTTTCAGGTATCGGTTTCCAGATAGTCTTTCCTGATTTTTCAGGAGTCTTCCTGATTCTGAAAAAATAAATTGTCTCAGAGATTAATTTGTTAATTTTGAATAAATCTTCATACACAATACATTTTTTTAAATATACTTTTTGTCTGGTATTCGGTTGTCTATCTTATTAAAAAATACATAATTTTTGTGACATTTACATATTTATCCAAGTCAATTTCTTTTGCTATTTGTTTTTTTTTGGCTTTAATAAACAACCATATGTATATTAGCTGCTTATCTAATATACACTTAGCACAGTTGTCTCACCCACTGAGGAGTTATGTAAAAAATAAAGTTAAAGAAATCAATATTTCCTGCCACACCTTGAGACCTCTGCTGTATATAACTTTTGATTCTACATTTATTTTACTTTCTCTTTTTTTAAACCCATACCTTTTCCAGGTCATTTTTGTCTGCTACAAAACCTGTCAGCAGGCTGATGTCCAGGATAGTCATAGCAGCCTCTTTTGTTTCATGCAGGAACCTAAAATGAATCAACATGAAAAAATCAGACAGATCTTACAAACAAATACAGATGTGACTCTAGTCTAAAAATCAAGTTCAAGTATATTCCAACGATCCTAAACCCAACCACCTCTATGTTCAGATGATTAACAACAAAAAACATATTCATTTCAGGACTTTTTTATCCATGTCAACATTTTGTATACATCTTGTTCCTTTTATGAGGCTTTCTGTAGCCCCTTGTTAACACCTTTAACTAATAAAAAAAAAATTAAAGCTTTAAACATTAACTAATTAGCTTTTAACTAATCCGGCTAGATCGGTTGGCAACGATTCTGGTAAGAACAATTTTTCCTTTGGATTACTGAATATACAATCACTTTCCACTAAAGGACCCCTGGTGCACGATCTGCTGTCTGATCGTAAGTATGATTTTTCTCTGTCTAACCGAGACATGGCAGAAACCAGGTGACTTTTTTAAATTTAAACCAGTCTGTTCCCACAGGATATAGTTATGTCTGTAAATCTCGCCGTATGGGAAGGGGAGGGGGAATAGCAATACTCAGTTAACTTTTTCCACAAATTCCTCTTTTGAATCAATTGCCTTAAAAATCAATGGTGCGATTCCTACAATCCTTAAAACTATCTACTGCCCTCCCAAGAGCAAAAATGCTTTTTTAACTGAACTATATGAACTTTTAACTCATCTATGTTCCATATCTCCAAATGTTATCCTTCTGGGTGATTTTAACATTCATATAGATAATAACAGTAATGCAGTTACAAGCTAATTTTTATCATGTTTGGATTGCTTTGGTATACAACAATTTAACACACTGCCCACTCACATCAAGGGGCATATTCTTGATCTCGTTTGTTGCTCCGCTATAATACCTTTTAATTGTACTGTTTCTGATCTTTCTATATCAGGTCACTTTTTGGTGTCTTTTTGTGCCAAATTGGCCACCTTTAAGGCAAACCTGTGCTGTCCGATTTCATTTCCGAATATTAAGAACATTGATTTGCCTACTCTTGCTGATGAACTTGCCATCTTCTACAGTAAATCTGATTTCTCTACTGCTGATGAACTAGTAAAATATTATGATGACGGACTGAACATGATCTTGGATGAATTCGCACCTGTGAAAACTCAAACTGTTTCATTTGTAAATTCAGCTCCCTGGTTCACACCTGAACTGCGTGAACCTAAAACTAAAGGCCGTAGGTTAGAGTGGCTGTGTGCCAGGACTGGCCTTACTGTTCATAAGGAAATGTATGTTGAACATATTAAAAATTATAAAACTGCACTGACTGAAGCTAAATCTGATTACTACTCCAACAGAATTGCAGTTAGCAATGGGAACTCTAGGTCTCTCTTTTTGGTGGTAAACAATATTCTGAAACCACCTGATTATTTGCCGTCTGATATGTATTCCACTGACCTGTGTGATCGTTTTTTTTTACTTTCTTTGCATCTAAGGTTGAAAATGTAAATCAGCAAATACTTATTGATACTCTTTACAATGACTCCTTTTAGTTTATAATACACACACCCCCACATTCTGTTTTCTCTAACTTTACACTACCCACTCCTTCAGAGATAATGGGTCTGATAGGTAAATCTAAATCTTCAACTTGTTAGTTGGACATTCTACCAAACCCCTTAGTGAAAGCTTGTTTACCAGATCTTTTGCCGTTGATTACAAAAATTGTTCATGCTTCACTTAGTTCTGGTCTTGTATCTCCATCTCTTAAATCTGCTATTATTACACCCATACTTAAGAAACCAGGAGGTGACCCATAAAATTTTGACAATTTCTGTCTAATTTCAAATTTACCATTTATCTCCAAGGTAGTGGAAAAGTGTATTGCAATTCAAATTCATGAACATCTCTCCAATAATAACTTGTATGAACAATTCCAATCTGGTTTTCGTCCCCACCACAACACTGAGACTGCTTTTGTCAGAATAACCAATGATTTACTGTTGGCAGCCGACTCTGGGCTTTTAACTATACTTGTCCTCCTTGACTTGAGTGCTGCATTTGATACTGTCTCACATAAGATACTTCTTGACAGGTTAGCTTCAATTGGTATTACTGGCACTGCTCTGTCTTGGTTTATGTCATATTTATTTGGACACAGTCAGCGTATTTAATTAAAAGGTTTTAGTTCAAGATTATCAACAGTCACCACTGGTGTACCCCAGGGCTCTGTATTGGGCCTGCTTCTTTTTTATTATATATATGATCCCTCTTGGTTACATTTTAAGGAAATATGGTGTTAATTTTCACTGCTATGCGGATGACACCCAACTTTACCTGCCTGCCAAACCCACCGGTTCTTTTCCTCCACCATCCTTAACAAACTGTCTATCTGAAAATAAAGATTGGCTTTCAGCGAACTTCTTGAAGGTAAATGGCAACAAAACTGAGGCTTTGCTGGTTGTCACTAAATCTGTTATGTCTAAACCCAACTGTTTCTCTCTCTCTCTGCGTAATAATAACCGTCTTTGTCCCTTTCTTTCAAATAATAATACTGCAATTCTTATTCACGCACTAGTCATTTCACGTATAGACTACTGCAATGCACTTCTCACAGGTATTCCTTCCAAATTGCTGAATAAACTTCAGATGGTTCAGAATTCCGCAGCCCGTGTTCTCTCTAGAACACCTTATACGGCTCACATCTCTCTGGTTCTTCAGCAATTACACTGGCTTCCAGTAAAGTATAGAGTAAAATTTAAAATCTTGCTACTCACTTATAAGGCACTTCATAAACTTGCACCACAATATCTCACTCAATTTCTTCATGTTTACACTCCTCCTTCACGTGCACTTAGATCTTCATCTTTAATTTCTCTTGTGGCACCTTGGATTCGACTGACTACCATGGGTGCCAGATCTTTTAGTTATGCTGCCCCCCACTTATGGAACCATGATGTTCGCAATAGAGTGCTTGTTGACTTTTAAAAAGCGTCTTAAGACATATCTTTTTATACAGGCCTTTTTATGAAATGTTTTATTGAGATTTAAATGAATTTTACATGCAAATGCTGTTTCTCTGTTGTGTGTTCTGTTTTATGCAATGACCTGTGTGTGTGTGTATATATATATATATATATATATATATATATATTTGTTGACTTTTAAAAAGCGTCTTAAGACATATCTTTTTATACAGGCCTTTTTATGAAATGTTTTATTGAGATTTAAATGAATTTTACATGCAAATGCTGTTTCTCTGTTGTGTGTTCTGTTTTATGCAATGACCTGTGTGTGTGTGTATATATGGGTTCTGATCAATAGGTTATTTTTCCAGACTTGAACTGTTTCTGCTGGACAGTAAGTAGATATTTGCAGTATAACAGCATGTATTTGATCAGATTTTATATGAAAATGTTAATGTATAATTATTGTACATCTCTAATCTCACATCTCTGAGCCCCATGACATCACTTCCTGTTCACATGACTGCAACAACCACTCTCAAGTGGTAGTGTTACATTATTTACTGTGTGTGTGTGTGTGTGTGTGTGTGTGTGTGTGGGGGTGTGTGTGTGTGTGTGTGTGTGTGTGTGTGTTCTCTTCATGTTGTTTATATCTGGAGTTCTGCAGCATCATCACCATTTAACAGAACAAGTGAAATAATTTCCCTATAAAGTAACATCATTTCCGCTGCATTTCAGTGTAACGTCTCTGCATTTAGCTCTGACTGTTGGACATATTTAGATCTTTAATGTATAACATGGATGTGTCCTGTATGTGTATCTGAGCTTTCATACAGTTTTACAAATATTTTAATGTACATGATGTGTAGCACAAATAAAGGAAAAACATTCAACATTTCAAAGGTTTGATTGAGGTGAGTATCAGCATAGTGGAGATGTGAAAACTCCTGAGGATATAAACTCACTGAGAGCTCGAGTACAGGAGGAGAACAGTAGGAGACCAAGTACTGAGCCTTGGGGGACACCATGACCAACCTTCCAGCTAAAAAGTGAGGATGGACAGTAGAGATTTTGGTTGAACTTTTGAACATTGCATAAAGGTTGAGAAGAATGAGAACTGAACAGTTTAGAAGATCTAGCAGCATGGATCTTCTTATTGTGGTGATGCGATCAACCAATTGGATTATTTGTGTGGAAATGGTATGTTCCACGGGTATAAAAGGGGATGAGATTGACAGCAACCAAGCGCACGTCACCAAGCGCGCCATCTGGGGTTTCGGAAGTGACGTAACTTTCTGTGCGCCGTGTTTATGTCTGTGAGGTAAGCGCTAGCAGCAGCAGTTGCCTTCCGAACCTTTGTTTTTGTTAAACAGGGTAATTTGAGATTGAGCAGTTCTCCTAGCATATTAAACCGCATGCTTCAGACGAAAATGTCCTCTCAAGATTGCGCGTTCAAATAACCCCGTCGTTTATCATCTAAAGCTACCACCTGAATACCGTATTCCTCCATCCTTCAACGTCTCCATCTTTAAATCTGCACACATGCCCCCAAATGATAAGCAAGCAGGACAGGATCCCCACCTCCTCTTGATGGTGCCCCAACTTATATACTATGATCCATTTTACGGTCACAAAAAGAGGGGGTGGGGGTTTAGTGTCGACCCCAATACCTTGTGGACCGGGAGGGGTACAGACCAGAGGAGAAGTGTTGGGTAAACAAGAAGGATATTCTTAACCAGTCACTGACCGAGGATTTCCACAGTAACCATTCTGACAAACCTATAGGAAAAAACTTAGAGGTGTTCCTATGAAAGAGTATTCTGTAACAGCTCCCACTGCACACACAGAGTGTTCACCCAAATTCTGAAATCCACCTGGTCAAGAGTCACTTCCTGTTTGTAGCCTGCTTATGCTTCGCTAATGCCTTTTCAAACTATTGTGTTAAATTTGATTGCAGCCATTAAATGATTGCATTCCTAAATTACATTTTAGCTATATGTGTTTTTTACACAAACTGTTCGCACAAAGTTGAAGACACACAACTGTATGCATAGACTAAATAGTAGATAGATGTATGTAGCTACGAATGATTTATGATTTCACTCTCTGGTATCTATATCAGTATATCATATAGATTTAGGGAATTTTCCCCTCACCACCATCACCAAACTCATTAGGAATAAAATGTTATTTTTAAAATGCATATCCTGAGTCTATATCTTTTTTGTCGTGACAATGTCCACTGTTACCTGCACTCTACAATTAAAATAAAATTTAATCAAGACCATTGACTCACATAATTCATGACCTTGTGTCAGTGAAATAAGCAGAAATATTAGCTTGATGGTGAAACATGTTTTTTTAACAGGTCTAGATTGTTGCCCTGCTAGATATAAAATATTTCTGAATGAAAGATCTCCCAGCAGACAGGTCTATTTAAATTCCCAGGAGCCATGAATTTGCTCTAAATACTCTATTGTGGTAATCAGGTCTTTAAGCACCACAGCACTGTTATAATAATACTAATAAAAGTTATATATTTAAAATACTTTTACACTTACTTGTTTTGTCTCTGGTCATTTTAACTTCCAGATCAAATTTGTTACACTTTGTATAATTTTCACCAGGTTTGGTGTAATACAAAGTGGCAACCTGGAAAAAAACAAAATGTACATATATTGGTATATAATAAAAGAAAATAAATGAATAAATAAATAATAAGAATAATAATAGAGTAGTAACAAGAATTAACAGTAAATGTTTATGATTTTTTTTTATAGCAAACCATTCAACAGAAACCATTATTTCTGAAATCTTACTATAATTTCTAAGATTTTTGTATCTATATCTGCATATTTTTTTAAAACTTTCTAATGTATTTTCTTGTATTTTACTTTATTTTAATTTACTTATTGATACCTATCTACTATCTACCTATTAACTCCTAGAAATATTCTGACTAGGCTTTTTCTTTTGTGTTACCTTTACATCTCAAACTGTGTTTGGAATATGCTATATTAAATAAATAAATTATTTAAAAAATAAATGAATATATAAATAAATAAATAAAAATTTAATAAATAAATAAATGGCTCTATATACAGCAGCGATGCAGTTTCTTTTTTACAAAGAAGGGCTAATGAAGAAACTTAATTGAGGGCCAGGGCTCATGAGTAAATGTTGCACTATAACAAATTGCATTCTATTCAAATAAAAGTTGCTCTAGTTCTTTTCATTTATGATTTACGGACAAATCAATCAATCTATCAATCAATTGATTAATTAATAAACTTGTCATGCGGCAAATGAATGGAGGCGGAATCTGGAGTGCAGCTCGCTGGGGTTAAATAGAGTGAGTGACACAAACACGCATAAACAGCAGTCCTTAGATATATATAGAGAGAGTAATAGCCGTGGTATGCCCTGGAGGGGTGACGTCCACACAGTCCTGGAATAAGCAACAGGGAGGATGGAGTAGTCTAAGGTGCGCTTGGGGAAAAGCGCAGCCGATCTGAGGTGTGCTTTGGGAAAAGCACAGCCGTTGCAGGATAGTGGAGTCCGAACGGGAAGGACCACATAGGGTTATGCATATAGATACAAGCAATAATGGACAATGAGTGAGTGGGAGCGAGGGGTATATGTAGGTGCCAGGGATGAGTGGTTAACGAGTCACAGGTGTGTGTAATTAAAGCTGGGAGCGGCAGAGATAGCGGCAGCATGACAGCCGCCAAAGGGGGCATGGGAGGTGGATTCTTGACATTTACCATTTGATGCCCCCCAAACCCACATACGGTGGGCCAGGGTGGGCCAGGGCACTTGGAGAAGAGCCTCGCCATCCTTCCAGGGTTAAAGGGGATTTGGTTAGAATTCCCCTTCAGAATTCTCCTCGGAGAAGACCAGAGGCAGAGCGACGCCCTCAGTGGAGACCAGAGGTGGAGAGATGCTTCTGGCAGGGAGAACAAGGGCTGAGCAACGTCCGCAGCGGAGTCCAGAGGCTGTGCAACTTCCACGGAGGAGACCAGAGGCTGGGCGACTGGGGCAGAGTGAAATCCACGATGAAGGTCTGGAGAAGAGCGATGTCCACCCCAGAGACCTGGAATGGGGCGATGTCCTCTGTGGAGGTCTGGAATAAAGGGGTGCCCACTACGGAGGTCAGAAGCGGAGCGCTGCCCCTACAAAGGACTGGAACTGAGCTACGTCCACCACGGAAACCTGAATTGGCACAACGTCTGTGGCAATGACCGGAGACTGGGTGGAGCTCTCAACAAGGCTTACGGGCTGTATGTCCCCCTGGGCGGTGACCGGAAGCAAAGCGATGCCCATGACAGAAAACAGAGATCAAGCGACGCCCACGGTGGAGTCCTGAGGAGGAGCTACGCCTTCTGCAGAGTCCCGAGGCAGAGCGACACCCTCAGCAGGGATTGGAGGCCACTCTGTGGTGAAGCGTCAGCGTCAGAGGAGCTCGGAGGCATTACGTCGCCGTCAGGGGAGCTCGGAGGCGAGACATCGCCGTCGGGGGAGCTCGGAGAAGAGACGTCGGCTTTGAAAGAGCTCAGAGGTGAAAAGTCACTGTCGGAGGAGCGTGGAGGCGAGCCGTCGCCGTCGGAAAAGTGCTCTAATAAGAACTGGAGCGGAGCGGCGCCATCAGCGAAACACTGGAGTGGAGCAGAGCGCTGGTCGAAACTCTAAAGCAAAGGGGGGCATGTGAAAATTCCGGAGCGGAGCCACGCGCTCGTGGAACCCCTAGAGCTAAGTGGCACGCTCGTGGAAACCCTTTCAGAATCGAGCGGGCTTTAGTGTAGATCCGCCATAGTCAGCCCAAACATCCCTGTGAGAAGCCCGATAAAGGGGGAGCATGAGCTGAAATTGCCTCCAGCCGCGCTCCACAACTTACTGGCAAGAGAGAGAGATGTGAAAAGAGAGTCCCCAGACAGATGTGGAATGAGAGTCCCCAGACAGGAGAGAGATGTGGAATGCGATTTTGGCTCTTTCTGTGGGGAATAGGGGTGAATGCACCTTAATGAATCCGCACACGTGCCGTACAAATCCGCCCCATGAGTGGTTAACAAGTCCAACTTGTGTGTATTGAAGCCAGGAGCGGCAGAGATAGCGGCAGCATGACAGTTGCCAAAGGGGGTGTGGCAGGTGGATTCCTGACCTAACTACTCTGTAATCCTTTTTACTAATGCAGTTATATTTTCAATTCTGATTCTGTGAAACGTATAGTACAATGAGGAATAATCTAATTCATTGTACAAAAAAATTCAATACCTAATACATGCAACTGCTTCTTATTTTTGCAAATGTTATTCCAACAGGCATTATCCCTATTGTTTCCTCTGCTCATACTATATATGGCATTGTGGGCAAAATCAAAGGTCACCATGTGGCAACTTTGCCTGCAAGAACAAGTTTTGGCATCTCTGATACACAGTATAGTAATGACACAAATTTTTTTTTATTGAGGTCACTCACCGATATGGAGCCTTCCCCTTGGCCAGACGCTGTTACTGTTAGATCTCCATTTGCCAAGAACTATTGAAAGCAACACAGTATTAACACAATATATTCACCATAAAGAGCCTTGTAGCCTCCTGACCCAGATCAGTCTTCCAGAGCTTCAGCTCAGGTCTCATCTGGATTGTCTAGTTCCCTCCTACCACTTAAAAACATGCCAATAGATTTACTGGCTATATAAACAAGTGTTAATGTGTGTATGCACGCTGTCCTATGAACTGTCCCGGGTCAAGGTTACAGAAGATATCTGTCAACACATATTGCATGCCTCTTAAAGAGCATTTTAAAGTCCTTGCCATGTCTCCTTACCTTGTCTGAGCGTTGTAGATTTTTATCAGTTTTGGAGAATGAGCCTTTAAATGCTGTACTTCTTGCAGTGGAACTGACAATGACGGTCATGGTCCCCTCTTTGGTTTTAGGTTTGTCAGTCATGTACTTAGCTACAGCTTGAAACACCACGGCGGTAGCCTGAAGGAGGAGATTAGAAAAGCTAAAACCATCAGCATATTAGATTTCAATTTATTGTAAAACACCAGTAGACACAGTAACAGTAACAGATACTACAGACTGCGTTCGAAATAAATGTGTGGAAACATGGTAAAATGCAAGTTTACAAATTGAGGGTGGAGACACTCACTTGTTGTATTTTGTAACAGAATTTCTTTACGTTACATTAAAAAAAGATAGCATTGCCTATAAATGATGAATAAAGGCAATGCATTCAAATGTAAAATAATGTATAGCATCATTACCTGGGTGGAGCGATATCCGCTTCCTAATGCTTGATTCATCCTCAGCCAATCTGCAATGGGTTTGGCCTTCTCATAATCTCGAGTCTCCAGCAGGGCCAGGAGAGCATATCCGGTTGCTTCCAGGGTGAAAAAATGACTCTCTTTCACAGGCCAGTAGCTCCGGTCTTAAAAAATAAAGCACACAGGCAGCTATTAATCTCTGCTACTGACCTAGCATTAGTGCTGAGACAGATTTATCGTACAATCATGACCATAACATATTATAATTGGTTTAATGTTCATTTGCAATTATATCTGTAGACTGTAAGCACACCAGTCAGTGTGATCCAGACATACAGAACAAATGAAATAGTTAGCCAAGGGAACTGTAGCAGGAATTAAAATATTTACCTGAGGTTAATTAGCAGTTTTGTCCCACTGATAACATACATTTTTGTTAACTGGTATAATCTGTTTATATTTTTTTATTAAAATACACAAGAACAACACACGTTGGGATTGGGAAGTGTTAATTCTCCGGCTTACCGGATGAAGCAAATCTAAACAAACGGTCGGTATCCATCTGGCCATCTCTTGCCAGAGCATAGGAAGCCATGGCCACAGCATATGTGTCCGTTGTCGAATCAATGTTCCTTGCAATGTAGTTTGCTGCGCTGCGCAGGTGCTGTTGGTAATTCTGAAAAGATATTGAAATCAAATGAGACTGAGTGGCGAAGCATGGGATCATGTGATTACACATGTGATCGTACATCAAGCATAAAATTGATATTTAGATGTAGAACTCTCTAGTTGCCTTCATACTTACAGGTACTTTGTTTTCACAAAGTACGCGCGCTTCCTGTAATGCCATTAGTACAAATGCAGTCATGGTTAGACCGGAACTTTTGCCCTATAGAAAAACAGAATCAGAAGATTGAGCGACTGTTTCCTTATAAAGGTGTGATGTGGTGAATAGTGGAACATTGAAGTGCATCCATCATTCCCACAGTGTTCTTTTGCATCAATGTTGTTACTGTTCATGTTTTTTTTTTTACAAGCGAGAACTTCTAGAACTTTTATTCAAGTAAAAATCTAAGAAATTGTACTTTTCTAAACATTTTTTTTATTTATTGTACTTTTTTTTTACTAGTTTTTTAAAGAACTAAGACAACCATATAACACTGGAACATTGATCTTCACCAAAGTCCTGAATGGACCAGTGAGATATAAAGGTTTTAAAAGGTCAAATGTGGTAACTTACGCCCATAGAGCTGGAGCCAATGCTGGACACTTCAGTGAACATCCCTTCAGAAGACTTTGTTTTAGTAACCAGCCATGTGGCAGCATCACAAATGACTTCATTGTTTACGGTGACCAAGTCATACGCCAGACTGAACATTTTCACTACGTACGCAGTTAGCCTGGAGAGAAATGCAGATATGTGTATGTGTCACAAAATGTTAGTGAGCAATGTGGAGGTGAACAATAGCCTCCCAACTTGTCATGACTTATAACCTTATACCATGGTCTCTTTCGAGCATTAACAGGTTAAAGCTTAATTTTCCTTACGCATTTATATGATTCTGATCATAAACAACATTTTTTTTATTTTGTTGCTCCAAATCACATACAGAGATGAAGTAGTGTCACATCTCTAATACTTTTCTTCTTTAGTTTTATCTTGTGCTTGGAGCCATTTATCAAATTGAATGTTTTTAACATAGAATTTCCACCACATGCAAAACTCCTCCATGGAGCTCAGGAAGGTCATTAGGAAATGTGTATAATAGGTGTCTCACTCTGGATGGAACTGGAACTTTGGTTACAGGTGTTTATAAGCAGCGCATTTATTTAGAACGCTGATGCAACTGATCTCAAACTAAACTGTGTGTCCAACAAACTGAACTCACACATGAATTGAAACTTAAAAGTGCTATACTTATACAGGATTATGGATAATATAATGAAAAATAATACATTGCCTGTTATTATTATTATTATTATAATAATAATAATAATAATTATTATTATTATTATTATTATTATTATTATTATTATTATTATTATTATTTTAATTATTATTATTATTATACTGGAGTTGTTTTCTCAACATTAAAATTTTCAATCTTATCATTTTGGATCTCAAGAATTTATTTTATTGTTTATTGTGTTTATTAAAATTATGTTCAGGAAACAAGTGGAGTTTGAACAATACAATATAATAACAATTAAAAAATATAACAACAATGATTACAATTACCCATGAATAATTATAAATAAAATACAAATAAAAAACAATAAAAAAAAACCTAACCATGTGCTGCCTCTTGTGTTTGACCACATGCCAAAGGAACGATCGTCCTGTTGATATGTAAGCTCCGTCTGAATGCCTGCGATAAAGAAAGGAGAGACAATGAGCAGAAGCCTGAACACTAGTTCTCATCTCTGTAGTTGAGTCTTTCTATATATGTGTATTTCGGTGTGTAGCACTGGTGGGCACCAGCTTCCGTCTATTCCACAATGATGAAAATAGAAAATACCAGTTTAAAGCTTTATATCCAACCTGTACTGATGTGACCGAGCGCTTCGGTACGTTTGTCCACCCCCACATCACTCCACTGGTTGGTTTTGTCCAGGTAATGTGTTGCGATTAGAGGCAGGACCATGGCCATCAGGTTTTGCTCTCCACAGCCTGATGGCTGTTTAATGAGGGTTTCTAGACCTCTACCACTGATTGCTTCCTCAGTCATCTGTGACAAAGGCCTGCCTGTAAGGACCACAAACCACAGACTATTGTACCTGGATGAATAATACGTTACACCCAGTGGTCAAATATCATTATAATCACAATTATATACAGGTCTAGTAAAATAGTTCTTTAATCATGCAGAAGTCTGTCTGATCTTTTTCAAACTCATTTACCTTATGTTTGTTTAAAATTATAATTTTTTTGTACAAATTGAGAATTAAAAAAACAGATTTTTTTACACATAATTGAGAGTAAATGTAATATTTAAAGTATAAGTGTAAAATTATTTATATTTATTTATTGTAACTTTTAGGCCACCAGATAGCAGCACTGGGCCCATAGTCCCTAAACCCCATTTCCTAACCCATACTCCTTATCCCCTAACTGTGTCCTTTATGTTTTCCACCTGTTACTTGTTATCTCTCTACATTGTTGTTATTAAATGTAAACTCATTGATCAGAGTGTGGCAACAGAGGAGTGGTCAAGCACGGGTTTGTGAATGGAGAGCAGAGGCAGAGGAAGTGTTAAGGATCAAACACCTGTGTGTATCTTCCATGAGATAAGTTTTGTTGAGCAGCACCCTGTGTATTGATGATGTGTGCTTATTAACCGAAGAGTCTAAGCTAAAGTAAAAGACATGACTGGCTAAAAAAAGACAGCTTGTTTTGGTAAAAACCTGCTGTTTACGAAAGGCTCCTTTAATACCTATGTGAAATTTTGTTTTATTATGTGTTCTAAAAATATTACCTCTAACAGCTATGTAGGTGTGAGCATCTGTGTCTGGCATTTGGTTGTTCAGGAATGGCCTACTAATATCCGATCGCTGCTGTCCTCCTGCCAGATAAAGAGAAGCAGCATGACAAAGATTATTATTACACTAATAATTTTTGCTCCTGAAATCTGGTAGGCAAAAGCATGCTGAAATAACAAACCCAGAAGAGTGTTTACTCACCGTGCTTGTTGGGCTCTAATATTAAAGTGACCTCTCCTGTGTACGTCAAAATGCCCTGAGTCTTTCCCATGCACCAGAACCAAGAAACACAGAGTACAAACAAAAAAAATGGTGTTTTACTAACAATCCAAACACTATAAAATGTTTTTTATCATGCTGCAATAATCTTCAACTGGTTACATGTAGGCAACTAAACCTCATTCCCAAAATGTGCTTGTTAACTTCATTCTACAAGCCCAACTGCAAAAAAATGAATCATAGTTTAAATAGAACATAGAAAATATATTAAATATTTAAACTAAGAATATGTTTATTCACATATTTTAAGAAAAAAACAATATATCGCAAGTCCGTGGATAAGTTGGAGAAACTGTTTGGCCCTGCCAATAAGCAGACTCTCAGTAGGTGGATTTTGGATGCTCATCATCTTACAAGTTCTCTGCTCTGACTTTAGTCTGCTCCGCTCGGGGTCAAGGCTCACTCCACTCGGAGTGTGGCGGCCTCTACAGCCTGAATCCAGGACATCTGCAACGCTGTGAGCTCATCCACCCCGCTGACCGTTGTCAGATTTTACGACCTTGACCTTAGAGCCAAACTGGCTCCCTTGTCCTACATTCTGTATGTGAAGCTCTCACACACTAAGCAGGGTCTGGTCAGTGTGGCATGATTAGACACTCGTTCCCAAACTGTGCGACGCAGCTCGAGTCTAATGGGGAATATCTCAAGGTAACCCTAACCCTAACCCTAACGCTAGTTCCAAGAGGGAATGAGATGCTGTGTCCCCGGGCCACACTCCCTGCATCCCTACGGCACTTACCTTCTCTTTGTCAGAAGCTAATGTCAATACCATCGCTTAGCCATTTTGTAGCTTCCTGGTTTACGTTGCCCCCAATGACATCACAACTTGCCTATTGACTGGATTTAACACAAAGTTCAGAGCTTGGACAACGCGAGGTATTCCCAAAATGTTGCAACACAGCGTCTCGTTCTCTCTGGGAACTAGGGTTACATACATACATAGCCTAGAGATGTTTTGCTCCAAGCTCAGTTGGAGCACTATCAGGTGATTTGGTTCCTGGTCCAGGAAGATTGTAAACTAGTGGCTGCTTTGGTGGCCACACACCACATTGTCTAGCAAGATGGGTGTGCAGGATAATAATGAAGAATCTATTATATTGCACAAGAATACTGCTGAAGCCTGTTGCAGAATGGATTGTCCACCTGCAGCTTTAGCTCCCAATCATCCAACTTTTGGAGCACCTAGACATGAAGTGGGATATTTCCACTGCATTCTGAAACAGCACTGTCAGGGTTTTCTTTTCCCCATGTTCTGCAAATTTAGCTCATTTGCATTAACTTAGCAAATGCTTAACTACCAGAGAGAATTATAAAGTTTGCCTTGGTCCAGCTGGTGGAGGAACATCTGGTGTTGTATAACAGGGCAGCTTAACCTCTCTCTGGATGCAGAACGATGGTTCCCTGGCCTAAATTGGGTGGTGGGGTTATGTGGAAGTGGGGCATGGTCGACCAAACAGTTTAAAGTTTGAATAGGGGAAGGAAGAACTTGGGAATGGTGGTTTCTCAGTGGATAAGGTGTTGGACTTTTAACCAGAAGGCCATAGGTTTGAATCCCAGCATCACCAAGCTGCCACGTGCTGAGCTCGTGAGCAAGGCCCTCAACCATCAACAGCTCAGCTGTATAACTAAGATAACTGTAACCGGTCTGGATAAGGACGTCTGTTTGATGCAATCAATGTAAATGTAACTGAATTGTCAGAATCACACACTACGCTATGTTTTGAACACACTCTATTTCACGGAGTGATAGAAGGGACAAAATGTAAGAGAGACAAGAGCCTCGAGTAAGAGATTTAAAAAACAATGCTGTGTGTGCATGTATATGCTGAAAAGTAAAAGTAAAGCTTTGTTGAATAATGTTCCTTCTGTTTTAAAAGTAAATGCTTAAAATTTGCAAAATCTCAAGTTTATGAGAAATAAAAATGACTTGAAAGAGGTTTAACATCAACCACAGGAAATGTGACTATGCTTAAGATATTAAAATATTTTTGCTTGTCAAGTTCAAGAACAAAACTCCCTGTAAGGAATGTCCAGTGTTTTTGAAATTAAACTTTTAAACATATAGATGTGCTGCTTAGGTGTCCAAAAATGTATTTACATTTACCAGAAATAACAAAATTTTTCATTCTTTTTTACAATAAATAATTTTATTAGCTTACCACTACTTTTAACTTTTTCTCCACACCGTCTGTCATTTGTGATACTAGATCAAAGGCCTTCACCTCGATTTTGTGGTTTCCTGCCTTAAGAGGAATAATGACAAAAGAAACCGCGTTGGACGATTGTTTATCAACGCTGACAGTTGTGCGATACTTCTCCTTAAAGCTGGCCATGCTGCATATATCTTCAGTCTCCTTCAGCTCCACAAAAACCTGTGTAACATTAAGAATAATTATTGTTCTACATGACATTGTTGGCTTTGCCAACTGAGCACAGAATTTTGTAAAAAGAAAATAAGAAGGCATATGTTTTGCTGACAAAAAAAACCTTTGTCAAGGGCTTGTTGTTTAGGTTATGGATAACCACTTTGATCTCTATTTGTTCATTGACTGAGGTAGAGTACGGCAATTTCAGATCAATGAAGAAGTTCTTCTTAACTATCAGCTCGTATGGATTTGCCACACAAATACCTAAGAACACAGGAAACAATAAGTATTTTATTTTTCGGGAGGGATTTTGTTCTCAAAACAAATATTATTTATAAATAGATATTTTAATACAAATTTGAACAAATGAGCTTTTTACTAGCAAAAGAAAAAAGATTCAATCAAAATATTTGTTGCAGAAACACAATAAGAGGTTACTTGCCTGAATATTGGTGCAATATGAATTTGAACCTACTTACCTTCCTGTGAAATACTGACAGCAGTGAACACCCAGTTGGTGATGGAGTCTGGTAGGGTAACATCTCGAATCTTCACATTAGTACCACTGTGTGGAGAAACAGTAATTGCATGGGATGCAATATGTTGCCTCACTGTGGTTAATTAATTAATTCTGCACAAGGGGCTACTTGCACTTCCTTGTACCTCCTTTGTATCTGGGTCATACACTACAGCTGAAATCGCTGTAGTGAATAACAGGTATGTTACAGGTAAGGTTTCTTATAAAAAAATATAATAGAAGTAATATTGATGAAATATTTAATAATGCTTGCATATTCCCTTTTATTAACCTGGAGAACATGTTTTTAGAGATGTCTGGATCTGGGGGATATCCCATGTGTTCCCAGTTCCACCACAAGATGGCATTAGGTTGTCCAGTTGGCCGTGATTGCACCCTGCTGGATATTGTTAGACTTTGTGTATAAATAATATAATTGTTTGATTATTGTTACCTGTGCCATTATGTTTACCTGCATGTCCCTGTGTTAGCTGCCACCTGTTAAGGTTTGTTAATCATGCCAGTTTGTATTTTTGGCTTCTGTCTGCTTTCTCTTTTCAAAATATTTTTGCACTGCTTTCTTTGGATTCTTTGCATTTGTGTTTTTGGATTCATGTTTTTACTTCTTTGTTTTCCTTTTTGTTTGCGCTTCAGTATTTTTCCACAATGCAATCACTATAAAAAATTTTTTAAGCGGCTCATAGTTTGTTAAAACCTCGCTGTGACAGACTGCCAGCGTCCCAGGCTTGTGCCTTAGAATATAACGGTTTGCTCTTTTCTGAGTTTGCTGAAGGTATGTGCTTTTTTCCCAGTAGACTAAGACACTAAAATGCATACTCTTGGAAAGTCACTCAAAAAAATCCAACTGTTAGTTGTAAGAAAAATGCCATTAATACTGCAATGCACGAAAAATTCCTACTGACCATTTTTTTTTCATCCATACCTGGGAATATCCTCTTTGTCCCACATCCAGCTTTCAGGGAATTCTGAACGTGATATTATTTCATCAGACATCTCATTTGCCTCTTTCTCTTCACCTTAAATAATATGGAAAAAATCCTTTGTATATTACATTTAACATGCATTGTAATACAGTATAAACAGTTCATATTATATTTATATTAGAGACAGTATATGATAATATATCTTTAACCAGACAGTATATGATATAGGTCTTAAGTTATACAGGTCACTGTAATGGCCACACTTACCAGGATACAAAACACAAAGATTATTATCAAATTAAATCAAGCCAAATCTTTTTTTTTTTTTTTTTGCGTAATTCCACATTCTCCTGTTTCAAACTAACTACTTAGACTTTGCCTTGATTGTTTCTTATTATTATTTCGCATATGCTATGGAATAGCATATGCATAGCATATCCATAAAACATATGCACAAAAAAAATGTAAGAGAGAAATTAGATGGCATTGACTTTTTGCAATTTATCCAGTAATTTATCCTTCCTGGACATCTTGGCCAGCGCAAAAGTACACACATTCCTCACTTAAGTAGAAGTACAGATACCCATGTTTTAAAAGATCCTGGTAAAAGTTTAGGTATTGACTTTTTTACTGAAGTTAAAGTAAAGGAGTTTGGGCTCTGACATGTATTTAAGTAAAAAGTTGCCATTACTACTACCTGTTTTAGTGTCACACTGGTAACTGGACCTCACATTATATATAGATATTAGGGCTGTCACTTGATTAAAATGCTTAATTGCAATTAATAGCATGATTGTCATGATTAATCCTTGACTTAATCTCACATTTCTATCTATTTTAAATGTACCTTAAATGAATACTTTTTAAAAAATGTTAATACTCTAATCAACATGCACATGGACAAATATTGATGCTTTATGCAAATGTATGTTTATTATTTGTGAAACCAAACTCAACATAAAGCATGAAGACAAAATATTCTTGTAAACGTTGAAAATAATTATGGTGTTTTAAATTACGTAAATTAGCAGGACACCAAACGGAACCTTTGTTTCCACACGGACGGTTAATGTGGTGATACCAGAGAAACTGTACTTCTTCTAACTTTTATACGTATTACAGAATAAGAGAATATTTGAGTGACAAATCTAGGATGAAGAGAAAAGCCTGATACTGGTAAGCTTCACCCCCAAAAGCGAACCTCAAGGACTTCCCGAGTTGTGGCAAAAAAGATTCTATGGCAGTATAAGTCCTTGATGCAGATTCTCCCAAACCAATCCTTTGATTGGATCTGAAATGCAGTCCCTTTGACTGTCAGCATTTTCAACCTGTATGTTCTTAAGTAACAGCTCAAACTGCAAAATTCTAAAATTGGACGCAACACCACCCATTTTTTTTGGTAAGTAGAAAATACCGGCTGTAGTATCCTGACTTTCTGTCTGAACAGCGCCTTCAGAAGAGCTTGCAATTCTTGTGTCAACAATCAAGTTAGCGCCGGTTTTACGGTAGTGGATTCCATGCCATTGAAATCCGGAGTATGATGCGCAAACGATCATGCAGCCCTTCTCTATTAACCTTTCAACGCACAATGAGATGCTTGGCAATAGTTTTCATGTTGCCAGTTTCTCTGAAAGGTGCACTAGTTTTGACACTACACTTTACTGGGGGAGGTTAGGTGTTCAGTGTTCTGAAATGTGACAGAAGGCAACTAAACATGTAACATTTTGCGGAACATTTTGCGGAAAACCCACATAGTACAGCGGTTCCCTGAGGGTGCCGGGAAGGAGACTTTTCTCTCTGTGAGAATTTCTCATGCTCCTCCCCATAGGGGCAGCACTCCATGGTCTTGGGTGCACCAGCCTCAGGACGACTTCTTGGCCAAGATTATTTTCTTTAGGTCTGGCCTATTACTGAGCTTTTGAGAGCGGCAAGCCGATCCCCAATCCTGATGAGTGGGCACACAACTCACTTTGCTCTGTTTCTGTAGCTCAATAATCACAAATTCCCAAAACACAACCTAAAATCTAGTGGTAAAAACATTACCAGGAGTCATCACATTTACCACATTTCTAAACCTCCTACCCATTTTTCTTTTGTTCCCCCATAATGCATTGTAGAATCTTTAGAATGCTACTGTAACTTACTTCTGGCAAAGTGCAGTTCTTCCTGCACAGCTGCTTTTCTTACATCAGCAAGTTTCTGGCAACAATGCAAGAAGGCTTGGCGGCATTCAACTTCACCCTCGATGTATTCAGCTCTTCGCCCGCATGTATAACCCAGAAGGTTTTCCACCAATCCGTCCCTGCAACACTTCTTCAGCTTATCATTGTACTTGCTCACTGAGTTGGAAAAAAATTAGTCACCATGCACATAAATTACATTTCATTATCTATTATATACAGTAAAACGTGTAAAGTAAAAAAAAAGTATGAAGTCTCTTCTTTTTTTATTTTTTATTTTTCTTTATAAATAGTACTTACCTAAAGTGCTTATGAGCTCCGATTTGGTGATGGCACGCCGCTTTCTTTTCGATTCAGGTGCACAGGTGGTGACTTTGCCAATAAAAAGATAAACAAATTAAGGAGGAGAAATCTCTGATTTTCTTTTATATAATATTATATTACATTTTCATATTTATCACCATCTTAAAGAAGACAGCCTCACATTATGGTGGAGAACATGTAAAATTTTTATAAAAAAGCAAAAAAAACCACAAATGTTACAAAGAAACCCATAAAGCATAAGGCATAAAGACCTGAACTTAACTAAAATCAATGACCACAAACTACAAATGTAAGACCAGGTGATCCCAAAATGTATTTCAGGTTGAAACAGTCATGTAACATGAACCATGGAAGTCCAGTGGCTGATGGGAAGTACAATCCAGGGATATAATTTTGACACTAAGGGTTTCATGGTTACCCCAATTATAAAATGGCAAAAAAAAAAGAGGTGAGAAGAATAATGGCTCACTGTCAGGGAGATATCGATGTAGGAGATTGTTTTTATTGGAGAACTACTGAAGATTTTAATTGAAAAATGTAGATAAATTTCCACTTGTCACGTGGCCTGGACATTTTTTTATAGAATTGTAATGTAGATGGTCATTCATCTTTTACACTTTCTGTCAGAATATTCCATGACATCCAATTCAAAATTTCTAAATATTTATACACAGTAGTACTCCTTGGTAATGTGTTCTGTAACTGCTGACAAGTGTTGATACTGATGAGTTTGTAAGACTCTTCGTGCATTCACCATGAGCCTGAAGCACTCATGAGTTTCATTGCGAGAGTCTGTGTTAAGTGTCGGGCGTGTGCCATACCTCTTCGCTCAGCAGTGCTTCCTGCAGTGTGTGTTATGAACAGCAGGCCTGCATCATAGAAAACCCCCATAGCATCTTTCCCACTTCCAGCTGTACAGCTGATGTCATGCTGTTCTACAATGTCCCAGATCTGTTAGTTTGAGAACAACAAAAGCAGTGTAATAACTACAAATATATTTACCTTCAGAACACTTTACCAACAGTATTAATTATATAGAATCAAATGTGAACATATATATATAATAACTACTTTTTACTTAAGTACATGTCAGAGCCAAGACTTCTTTACTTTCATTTGAGGAAAAATGTATAATCAGTACTTTAACTTTTACCCGAGTATTTTAAAACATGAGTATCTGTACTTCTACTTAAGTAAAGGCTGTGTGTACTTTTGCCACCTCTGGACAGCTGTTTTTATACAGCCCATTAATAAGCATGTATTTTATTTTAATAGTTTAGAACAGTTTACATTTTTACATGTTGGTCATCACCAATGTTAATAATAAACTACGTTCATAAAAATAAAACGACAAACAATTTTATATTTTGCATTTCTGCATAAAATGTATTATTATTATAGTAACTAATAACCCCCTTACTTACTCATTAACTCACTCACTCACTCACTCACTCACTCACTCACTTACTCACTCACTCACTCACTCATTTAAATCTGTTATTTTTTTTGTTGAAAATAAATAAATAAAAAATATTGGGAAATTAAAAGAGTTTAATTACACAGTGCATCATCACATAGTCATTGTTATCAAAGACAACAGTGTAGAACCTTCTTAGAATTTGCAGACTCCATGATGGTCCTCAAAGTTAGGTTTGGAAAGTATTAATTATAAAATTACAATAAGTGAAATCCAAATGTGTTTTTAATTGGTACAGTGATTTATTTCTATATTTAGCTATTCATCAGCTGATGTATTCATGGACAAGCCTAGTGTTAATTACTCACTTTGGTCTGAGTGATTCTGTTCTTGTTATTGAGAACGTAGACGCCTTTATCCACAGCAACCAGATAAACACTTGCACTAGGAGCAGCAAAAACTTTTAACTTGATTTGATCAGCAGGTAAATACGCTGGTTGAGGATCTTGTATATTTAGATGAACCTTGATGCATTAGAAAAAAAAGGAAAAACAGAAATAATTTACTAAAACATTTTGACATTTATACAAGCATGCCATACAACAGTATCAAATGTCAATGGTCATTAAAAAATATCAACAGTCATAAACATTAACATTTCAAACAGATCATGCATGTATCTTTATTATGCGTTCCTCAGACTGATGTAAATTTAATAGAATGAGTCTCCAGTTTTAATACTTGCAAGTGTATAATGGCCAGTGGTTAAGCTGTAACACTAGGGTTCAGTTTGTGTGTGTGTGTGTGTGTGTGTGTGTGTGTGTGTGTGTGTGTGTGTGTGTGTGTGAGAGAGAGAGATTATTTTCATTTTATCTATTTTTAAGTAGTGGACGAGCTGTTACTATAGATACGATAACATATTAGAATGAGTGCATGAATATAAACTTGCACTGCTTAGGTGCTGTTATATGAACAAGTTTAGGTTGGCATTATTTTTTCATTTCCAAAAATGTGTGTGTGTGTGTGTGTGTGTGTGTGGGTGGGGGGGGGGGGGGGGGGGGGTTCAAGAAACTACATGAGACAAGGACAAAACAGTAACATAGTAACATTTGGTTAAAAATGCTGACCCTCAAGCAGGTTGTGTCTCAGGACATGTACGAGGTCAGTGTGACAGTAGTGAAGTGTGCAGTAAGAACAACAGACTGATTCAAGGTGAAGGTGGAACTGCATCAAAGATCGGCTCTGAGCCCTTTCCTGTTTGCAGTGGTAATGGACAGGTTGAAGGACAAGGTCAGACAGAAGTCTCCGTGGACTATGATGTTTGTGGATGATATTGTTTTTTGTGATGAAAGTAGGGAGCAGGTGGAGAAGAGCTTGGAGAGGTGGAGTTATGCGCTGGAGAGAGGGGGAATGAAAGTCAGTAGGAGTAAGAAAGAGTACATGTGTGTGAATGAGTGGGAGAGCAGTGGAGTGGTGCTGTTGTACAACAGTGCAAAGTAATGGCGAGTGTGCTAGAAGTGAAGAAAAGAGTGCAGGCACGGTGGAGTAAGTGGAGAAGAGTGATTTTTGATAAAAGAGTACTTGTGAGAGTGAAAGGGAAAGTTTATAGGACTGTGGTAAGACCTGCAATGTTGTATGGTTTAAAATCAGTGGCATTATAATATACTATAATACAGGAGACAGAGCTTAAGGTAGCAGAGCTGAAGATGTAGAAATTTTCATTTGGAGTGACAACGATAGACAGGATTAGAAACGAGTTTATTAGAGGGACATGTTTTGGAGACAAGGTGAGGGAGGCACGATTGAGATGGTTTGGACATTTGCAGAGGAGGGACATGGGGTATAACGGTAGGAGAATGCTGAGGATGGAGCTGCCAGGAAAGAGGAAACGTGGAAGGCCAAGGAGGAGGTTTATGGATGTGGTGATGGAAGACAGTTGTCTTGTCCAGAGGAAAGTGTGAGTACAGAGTCAATGGCCCTATTAATGCTACTACTTTACAGATCCACATTATATCAAAAAACACGTAAGTAAAAAGAAAGGGCAATCCATCATTACTTTAAAAAATAAAGGTAAATCAGAATCAAGAAGTTTGAATGTGTCTCAAGTAAAATCTCCAAAACCATCAAACACTATGATAAAACAGGCTTTCATAATTGCTGTCTCAGGAAAAGAAGCCCAAGAGCTGCAGTGGATAAGTTTATCAGACTTACCAACCTCAGAAAACACAGATTTACATGAATGTTTCTCACAGTTTAAGTGGCAGACATATTTCAACATAAACTGTTGAAAAGAGTCGAACTGAGGCAAATAAACCACGGCTTCTAAAGAACAAGAAGAACTTGCTTAGGCCTTGCTTTGTTTTGATGAGTCCAAATTTTAGATTTTGGTTCTTATAGGTTCTTATAGGTGGTTCCTAAATGTGTGGTTCCCACTGTGAAAAAATGTGTGATAGTGTTGAACAGTTGGTGAACTTTTTTGGGTTCTTTCATATTTTGGATGGCTTCGGTATTTACGTACAATGTCGAAAACCAAAAAATAATCAAGGGGACAAACTTAAAACTGGTGTAGACAACATCCAATTACATGAGATGGATGGAGACAAGTGTGCACTATTGCTGCACATGTTCCACGAGCTCTGGCATTTTGACATTCATCAATCTATCTAATCTTACTCTTATTAACAACAACAATGATAATAAACAACCAACCTGTTCGTTACATGTGTCCTTCACATCAACCATAATGGAGTCAGCAACAATCTCTGTAGTTCCTACATGGTAATACGCCAGCAGTCGGAATGAAGGAAGCATTTGTCTGGTGATAACTATATTTTCAGTTATCACATTATTTTTTTCTCTCTTTATCTTCGAAGTGTGCACAATCTGCCCTTTACTCAAGATCTGGAAAAACAACCATGAAGTGGTGATACACATGATTATAACCCAAAATACAAGACAAAGTATTTTGCAGTAATTTTACCCAAAACTGCACATTTAAGAGAAAATATAATTTTTAAAACAACATACCATGTAAGTAATATCTTGAATTTTGTCTTCTGAAGGCGTTTGTATATTTAGCGTGAAACTGCTCGGACTTTCGACATTTATCACTGGTGTAGTTAAGGTGATGTGCAGGTAGTTTTTGGAGCTGGATTTGTAGGCCGACGCTGTGAACGTGTTAACTGCTTGACTTCCCGCCCTGCCTTTAAGGCTCTCCTCGTTCGTTTGTACCTTTGGTGAAACATAGTAATGCTTGAGACTTGGCATACGGCAAAGAAGGAATGTGGTTGATTTCATATAATAATCACTTTTTAGCTGACAGCTGTACATTGAATATTAAGAGAAATGTCATCAGTAAAACATTTACAATAAATCAAATTTAAGTTCAGGTGTGAGTTCAGAGCGTTAAATACACAGGTAGTTTGCGTTTGTCAGTTAAATCAGTGTTCTAAATGAATGTGCTGTATATACATATAAACATCCGTAACTATAGTAACATACGATTCAAGTTCCACACAAAGTGAGACAGTGATTGTACACATTTCTTAATGACCTTAAAGAGATTTTGGAGGATTTTTGTGTGTGTGTTGTTACTTATATGATGAATACATTGATTTTAATGAATGGTTTGAAGCACAAGGTGCATTTAACAAACTACAGAAGAAAATGTTCAAATGAGAACTAGAATGAAAATCAGCACCAGGAATTATAGCACACATTTCATTTTTGAATACATAAACTAGTGCTTATTCCTCCTGTTTGTTTTATTTAAGTATTCAAAAATGAAATGTGTGCTATAATTCCTGGTGCTGATTTTCATTCTAGTTCTCATTTGAACATTTTCTTCTGTAGTTTGTTAAATGCACCTTGTGCTTCAAACCATTCATTAAAATCAATGTATTCATCATATAAGTACATAAATAAAACAAACAGGAGGAATAAGCACTAGTTTAAGTGTTTCAGGAAGAGATTTGAAGTAATTTACATACACCACTACCTTTTTCTCGCCTCTCTAATAACTTTATTTATTTATTTATTTATTTATTCATTCATTCATTCATTAATTCATTCATTTATTTATTATCGACATGTATGTAATCTTATGGCAGTATCTTTGCGTGTGATTTAGAGCTGCAGAATTCTAGATCTAATGAGTTTTTATAAAATAAGTATGGGACAATGTGTGCATTGTGTTCATTTTTTCCTCCATTCATTCAGTTCTAAGTGATAATCCATGCCTATGCGTGAGAGAAAATTGTGAAAATGAAATAAAAAATGCTGTCTGTAAAATCCTATAAAAAATGTGGTGAATTTTTATTTTATTTTTTTACATTTTTGATAGAAAAAAAAAAAAACTATCAAAAGCAGGTTTAGATGAAAAACAGAGAAGATGACTGAGGAACTGAAACCTACTTTGATCTTCAGCTCAGTATCTGAGGGTTTGGTGTTTAAGTGGAACGAAGCTAAGCCGTTTAAATCCGTTTTTCCAGCTTTGTCTTCGTGAGACACCAGCAAGTCGATGTTTTCTGCTGGTGTCCCATCAGGGTTTGTCACGTACACCTAAAGAGGAAAAAGCACTCAGCTTTAATACAAATATTTGATGTATTTAAAGTGGGCACTGGACTTTCAATAACTAATCCTAAAACCCACATCAGCTGCAGTAATAGAAATAAAACAATCTTTCTGTTAATTTATCTCTCTCTCTGCCCCTGCCCCTTTATCTCATTATGCCTCTCTCTCTCTCTCTTTCTCTCTCTCTCTCTCTCTCTCTCTCTCTCTCTCTCTCTGTGTGTCAAATTAAAAATTTAAATCCATGCTGTGCTTTATTGGGATATCTTTTGTAATAATTTTGCCAAAGCACATGAAATAAATGATATTTTACTTGCATTGAGATTGTAATATGTTTAGATTAGACTACAGTGAAATATAATTAAAAAAAAAAAATAGTGATAAGAATTTAGAATAAAATAGAATTGATGAGAATAGAATCTTCTTCTTGTTCTTTCGGGTGCTCCCATTCAAACGAACTACCTGCAACTTCCTGCAGGCTCCATCCTCAGCATTCTTCTACCAGTATCCCCATGTCCCTCCTCTGCACATGTCCAAACCATCGAAATCTTAGACAAACCGATCCTTGTTGCAGTTTCACCTCCAACCTTAAACCACTCTGTCGTTCCTACTGCACATTTCACTGCTGTCACACTGTCCTCATACATGTCCCGCACCACCCTCACATACCTCTCTGACACACCAGACTTCCTCATACAATACCACAACTCCTCTCTCCACCCTGTCGTACGCCTTCTCTAAATCCACAAACACACAATGCAACATCTTTTGTCCTTCTCTATACTTCTCCATCAACATTCTCAAATCAAATAATTCGCCTGTGGTGCTCTTCCACGGCATGAAACCATACTGCAGCTCACTGACGGTCACCTCTTCTCTCAGCCAGGATTCCACCACTCTTTCCTATAACTTCATCGCGCAAGTAGCCTCTTGTGCAGAATAAATAATAAAACGTATATAAAACTTAGTTACAAAATTTTATTCCAACGAAACAATTAACGATTGAGCAGCACTGATATTTCTTCTTATGTAGCAAAAAGTTACCCCATAATACTCAAACGACCTGCTCTGACAAATGCTTTGCTAATTGATTGATTTTTGGTCATGTCATTGATGTCTCGGTGTTAATGTAAGATCATTATGGTCAATATCAATGCCAAAATACTGCATATTTTTATAAAACATGTCTGTTCTCAATTCATTTGTACTTTTTTTATTTTTATATTTATATGAACATTAAATGCTGCTTTCCATTTTCTGTTTCTTCTACTGTTAAAATTTAATTACAGTTCTATATGTGTGTACATGTATATGGTACAATAAGCAGAAATCACATTTTTCCCAAACACAATTAACTGAAAACAGTATAATACTTTAATATTAAATTATATGCAGTGGAATACTGTATTTGGTGTAAAAAGTAATGTACTGTAAATATTGATTATGGTTGTAGTCCTATAAAAATACAAAATGGCTACCGGTTGTAGATTTTCAGTGTATTGTTAAAAACATTATATAAATATTACTGAACAGAACTGCTATACTACTGTACCTTAAAATTAAATGGCATTCCAGGTTTGAAATATCTGGGGGTTTTGGTGAACCGGATGGTGTATGGCGATGTGACTATATGTATACCCCTCCTCTCAGCTTCCACCATTTCACTGCCTGAAACACACGGTTGCACAGTAGCAATGTTATGGGACATTCTTAAAGACAGTGCTTACACACCATTTGCATGCTTTTAACAGGTGCATGCAGATCATTGGAAAGAAAAGATGCAATATACTGATGTACTCTACCCGTTAAAGGTTTGGACACACCATCTCTTTTCTTTATTTTTTATTATTTTTAACATTGTACATTTATACGAAAAACATTTAAATTATAAAAGAACAGATGGAATTATATAGTAAACAAAACTTTATGAAACAACCCAGTTGTTGCAGTTCAAGTGGCAGACAAATTTTAACATGGCAAATGTTTTCAAGATGGCAAAATAAAAAAAGGGTGTGTTTAAATCTCAATGTGTTTGGGTCGTGAAACACCAGCAGTGGACTCGTGGAAGGCTTAATGGACTGATGAATTAAAATTTTTGGTTTGCAAGGTTTTTGTACATCATTAAGTATGCAAAAGAATGGGTCCTCAGTATGCCAACAACTGTCAAACATGGAAGAGGAAGTATGATGGAGTGAAGCTTCTTTGTTGGATCCAGTGTCATTAATATAAAGAGTGAGTGGCATTCTGAACCAAAGCTACTACCAAAACAATTTACAGGAGCATGCAGTGCCCTCTGATATGCACAAGGGTTCATCCTACTGCAAGATAATGACACAAAATTGACCTGCAGGCTGGTTCAATCTACCATCAAAGAAAAAATGTTTAGGCTTTAAATTATTGAATGCAGAGTCTCTAGACTTAAAACTCTTAAAGCTTTTTTTTGAGATGAACTGGATAAAAGCAAAAGTGTAAGGAAAACAATCAACAAGTGAACATAAGACTGTTCCACAGGAGCTGCGTCGCAAGGCTTTGGGAACGCTTCCATGTCCATGCTGTAGCATCTGGGCAAGGGTGATTTAGACTTCATGTCCCATGCATTCCTTTTTAACCATTGATATCTGCATTTCAATTAAAGGATGAGCACCACGGCTTACACTTTTATTGGGGTTTGCATACCACAGTTTTATACCCCCACCCCGGAAGACACGGAGCAGGACAAACCTTGACCACTCTGTCTGACTTCACAGGTACCCTCAAACCATAAAACAATTCACTCTCAAAACTTGGCCCCAGTACATCTAATTGTGACACACACACTCTCCCCACACACAGACACACACACATATATACACATATACACACACCACAAGGGAGCATTCTTTTATTGATTAAACAATAAATAAAATGTTCCACATTCCATCACAAAAACCTATATCTTGAATGTATTTTCTCATTTAAATAAACCTAGTGTTTAAATCTACCTCAACAATAATTACACTTTAAAGGTTTATTAATGTATCTCTGCCTGTCTTTTCGTTTAAGGCTTGATGTCAAAATTTATGTGAAAATTATCTGTTCTTTACTTTCCAAACAAGGGTGCATTTTGTATACCAGAATATAACATTGAATTAATTCAAGTTATACCTTAAATACGTTTCCCTGTATATTAATGTATCTCTTCTTTAATGCTGTCTTTTTTTTTTCATCTTAAATATCAAAATTATCACAAAATTATCCGTTCCTTTTTTTCCAAACAAGGGTGCATTTTATATGATTATTAAATGTACCATACTGTCTCAATACACTTTGGATAAAACTTTCAGTTCTCCAAAGCAAGTATAAACTGGTCCCCACCCACAAACGCATGAACAAAGAAAGTTTCTCCCTCCGAAAAATTCAGGCCTAGCATTGGCCATTCTACCAAAGATGTAATTCGGGACCTTTAAAATATCCCAAACACCAATAATCGTTGCTTGGAGGCTTGGACGCTCAGAGGTTTGGACAATCAGAGGCTCAAGGGCTCAGAACCTCTCTGAGACAGGACAGGACTCAAACCCCTTTTTTGAGATCTTACAGCAAGCTTTACCTTCAAGAACAACAACTGCTCTGATCTTTAGGAGAACCTGGAAGAACATCTGACTCCCTCCTAACAGACTCTTTAAAAAGATTCCTTTGTCATCCGCATTTGGACTCTTGTGCAACAAGTCAATGCAAGCAACTGTTTTACCAACCAGTCTAAATGCATAATTAAGCTTCTTTTATCCTTATTTTTAAGGTAATTTTAAAGTTCTTGATGATTATCGTTTAGGTTTTGTACGTCGTACCACTTTTGTACGTCGCTCTGGATAAGGGCATCTGCAAAATGCTGCAAATGTAAATGTAGGTTGTGGTTAATTTTGAAGATTAAGCTTGCCATTCTTTTTCTTTCTTTCTTTTCCTTCTCTTCCTCTTTTTACCTATTTTTAACTTTTTGTTTCTTTTATTTTTATTCATATTTTTTTTCTTTTGTATGTTTGTGTAGTTAGTTCTATGTTGTGTTTGTCATATTTGTCATATTCATTAAATGGTCTTTCTTGGCCAGAGAGATACCCCTTTTATAGAATTAATAAAAGATTATATTAGGGTTAGGGTTAGGAAAGCTGCTTTGTTTCACAGGAAAGCTGCTGTGTTGACTTGACCAGCCCTCAGGCTCGCCCACTCTTTGAGGGGTGTCTGCAGTAGAGGCTCTACATTCTGAATAAGCTATGCTCTCAAGAACTCAAATGATTTTACAGCTCTCCCCTGTTCTGCTATCCGGGCACCAATTATAAACTAGCCCTGCTTGACCACCGGTTCTGGTGGCCCACCGCTCGGCACGAAATCCGTGACTTTGTTGCCACCGTGACTTTGTTGCCACCTGTCCCAACTGCACCCAACACAAGATGTCCAAGGGTCACCTAGTGGATCTACTCCATCCTCTCCCGGTTCCCAAATGACCCCAGCCTCACACAGGAATGGATTTCATCACAGGCCTTCCTCCCTTAACCCAGCAGACCGTATCCTCACTATTGTCAACCGTTTCTCCAAGATGCTACACTTTGTCCCATTCGTCAAACTGCCATCCGCCAAGGAAAGCCCAGCTCCTCCATGCCATTTTGTGCAATATTTTGTATGACCATGTTTAGGCCCAGTTCACAGCAAACTTTGGAAAGAGTTTGGTCTGTTTCTTGGGATTACAGTGAGCCTACCCTCAGGATTCCACCCAAAGACCAGTGGCCAGGAAGAGATGAGAACCAGGAATTGTAAACAGGGCCTGCATCCTCTGTGCATACAATGTCTTCACCTGGTCCTCCAAGCTCATCTGGATAGAATACGGTCACAACGTCCTGCCTACCACTGCCATAGGACTTTTTCTCTTCTAGGCTGCCTACGGGTTAGTAACCCATAATTAAATGATACTGTTCCACGACAAAATCCCATAAATGTTTTGTAGACCATGGCTTCAGCAGCTGGACATTAAACTAAATTGTTTAATAATTGTTTGATTCTGAGCTCAGTCACATGCTTCCTTTTTAAAGGGTGTGTAGACTGGTATTAAATAACATCCAGTTTATATTTATTTGTAGTTACATTTCATGTTTTTAAATCTAGCAAACTAATTTCTGTTATTATAACAGTTTTTGAGTCAGAAAAAGTTACAGATTTACCGCTGGCTTTTTTTTTTTAATGCTGACTCTGGAGACTGCTTTCATAAATGTTCAATACATTTAAAAGAAATTACACAATTACATATTAATCAACAACAATTAATTTTTTTGGAATCTTTGTAAAGATTAAAACGGAAGTCAAAGTTGGCAACAACAATGCAATTTACTCACCAGTATTTGTGAGCACACTGACAGATATGTACAGTGTTTCTCCAACCAGTTTAAGTATGTCTGGAAAGGTTTGAATGATCTGTTGTTTGGTTAGTGTTGCTCTACCTTCTCCTTTCTTGATCTGCACAGTTCAGGTCAGAAACACATGTTTTTATGTATTGCATTTTTACAACATCATCAACAACTGCAGCAATTAGTTACATTACATTTTCATTATTCCTGTGACACATAATTTCTATAAGCCCCCCGTGTGAAATCATTATGAGCAATCTCATATATTTTTGTCAGGGTTTACTGTCAGCTTCTAAAAGCAAAACATTTACATTTGTGGCATCTTGTAGACATTTTATTCAGATCACAGGCATATAATATTGATCTTCACCCTTGTCTTTTGCACACAAAGTTCTCCAGATTATCTGAATGTTTTGATGATATTTTCAGTAGATGATGAGTTATTCAAAGTCTTAATAATTTTATATTAGGAGACATTATTCAAAAATCTTTCACAATTTAAACATTCAGTTTTTCACATATTGGTGAATCTCTGCCCATTTTTACTTTTAAACAACTCTGCCTATTTAAGATGCTTTTATATACCTAATCATGTTACTGACCTGTTACCAGTTACCCTAATAAATTACAGTGTTCTTCCAGCAGCGTCCAATTCTTCTTTATTTATTTTTTTTATTTTTTATAAAACTACCTAAAGAAAGTACTGTTGGAAACCATTAAACCAAAGTGAAAAATCGCTGAATGTACTAATGAAAGACATTTCATTACAGATAAAGAATTTTATTAAAGTTAATGGTATATTCATAGACTTACATCAACCCTGTCCAGAGAGCTTTGAATACTTTTTTTTTCATTTCCTTGATACACTCCAAACACAACAAAAGCACTACCTTCAACGTTTTCACCAAACAGATACCTTAAAAACAGTGAAGAGTAAAGAAGAATTGTCAAGAACAGATTCATCACCAATGAGGCACATGAACCAAAGCAGTAAAGTGTTAGAATTTGTAACATAGTAATGCTACAAAATCAACTACTGTAGTAGATCTTTTCTTTGCTGCACAAACATGATAAAAAAAAAATCTCTTACTTTGCCTTGATCTTGACAGAAAAACTTTCATCATCAGCATAGAAGAAAGATTTGTCAGTTGTCAAACTTACATCAAAACTGGGCAGCCCTTAAAAATAGTCATTTTAAAAGATCGATATAATGATCAATACATTTTATCTGAATTTGAGTAATACAAACAGTGGTATCCTGCTATAAGTAAATTCAATTTTCATAATTGATAAAAAAAATATTAATAATTATTAACATCATCATCATCATAATTATAATTATTATTTTATTGTTTTTATAATTGTTGTTATTACTATCTGTATTGTTCTTCTACTTCTTCCTATGAATAGTTTGTCTATGGTAGCCCATAGAACTGTCCGATAAAAACTTGGAACAATGATTGAGGAGAGCCTGAGAAACATAAAATTGCTTCCATCTAACTGATAGCACCTTAGTCAAATATTGTCCAATGCTTCACCATATCCGGCTCACATAATATTCACCTGCATTAACAAAAATGTAGTTTAGCCCAGAAAATTCGATACAGTGGTTCAATGGTTGATACATGCTGGTTTTTGCACCTTTGACTCCTACACTGTTTACATGCTGTCTTTTGCACATCTTCACTGCTGCTGTTTTTTTGCACTGCATTGTGTTTGTTTATATCCCAGTTATGTTTTTACAGTTCTCCTCGCACAGTACTGTATAATCAAAGTATAGGTTGCACTCGATGCACTTTACGTAGCTTGTGTTGTGTTGTAGCTTTATGTTGTTTAGTGTAGCACCAGAGGTCCTGAGGAACGTTTTTTCGTTTTTACTGTGTACTGTGTAGCACTGTGAATAGTATAAGTTACAATAAAAGCCTCTTGACTTTTTAAAAAGGAGGATCTAAGGAACATTCTGACCTGCTTTGGGCATCTGGGCCAAATTTGGTCTTTATTTAAAAGTACCTTTATAGTCATAACTTTTGAACCCAATAATGTAGAATTCTTTTTTAAAATTATAACAATGCCTAGCTATTAGACCTTTCCCTAAAATGTTCCTGATTTTGCTAAATTTAGCCAACGACATCAAAGCCACCCTGCCAGTTCTCCTACAAGGTGATGGCAAAATTAAAAAACAAAACAAAAACAGGATTTGATGGTGTATCTCACTGATCTATCTACTTATCATTACAAAACTTGATAGGACCGTATCCTAAGACCATACAATTAAAACTGACTACAATAGTTGCAGCTGTCAAAGCCACCCTGCTGCCCATTTATTCTTTTAGACCTTTCCTCCGGCTGTCAGATAATTCCACCTCTGTCCAAGCTCAAAACACACACACCAAACTACAAGTCACTTTGGATCCCTTTGTTAAAAATCATGTCTTGTAATTAATGAAGCAACAATTCTAACATGTCTGTAAATGTGAAAGTTTGTTGTATTATTATTGATAAACGTTCATGATCATTATTTGTATTATGTTTATTGAAATACTTACTGTATTCTTTGACCTCGAAATCTGCTGTAAAATTCTTATAAGAATTCTCCTTAAAGTGTGCTGTTATTTTCCAGATTCCATTTCTTTTAATTCAAAAACAAGAGTTAGATTAAATATTACCATGTTCATGCAAATATTTATGCTTCATTCATTTATTCTTTAAAGGTTGTTCATTTCATAATGCAATTCCAGAAAGCAATGTCATGGTAATAATCATATGGCTAAAGACTTATGGCCATTGCTGTTTATTAGTAACAGTTCAACAGCAGAATTAATCAAATATTTTTTTGCATTCAGATCCTAATAAAGAAAGATGATCATTTACATAAGAACTCAACACAAACCTGACGGGATTTCCCAGTTTAAATATATCAGTGACTACTCCCTTTTTTACCCTGACTGATTTTTGTTCAACAATAATCCCTTCCGGAGTCTGCAGACATGAAAATATATTAGACAGATTAATTTATATATATGTTATTTCCGTAATATTTTATGAAAAAAATCAAATGCAGCTTTATACAAACTTACTGATACTTTCACAACTACAGTATTGTCCATAGGCTTCATGAATGAGTTCATAGAAAATATTCTGTATTTAACTGAAGAAAATGTAAAAAAAATAAGTATGCAGAAATAAAAGCCCACACATTCACATCAGATAAACACTTGCACCAATGTCTGGACATTTCTTACAAGTACAATCTTTCATCTGGATATTTTATAAAGTTTTCCAATAACAATAATTATGTTACACTGTTAACCATTTACTATTGGATCATACTGTAGTTTCAGCAGTCGTACTCACCATCGGTATCTGGAGTATATAACGTCTTATCTGTTTGAAGGAACAAATACCCAGGCTGGAATGAGACCATAACAATCTTCTCCAATGTTTGGATACCCCAAACTGCTTGCAAATAAACATACTGTTGTTCCTCAGAGTCGGCTTTAAAGTCAGCGGCTCTAAAAGGAATCTATGGCACAAAGAATTCAGTGTACAATTATTGTATGCAGAAGCTTTTACTTATATACATTTATTAGCAGTGTTGCAAATTAGCAAATTCAAGTTTAATGATACACTTGAATTTAGATAAAGAGGAAAATAGATATGAGGCACACACACACACACACACACACACACACACACACACACACACACACACACACACATATTTATACAGCGCCCCCCACATTTATTCGCA
>MU551603.1:8506675-8526510 GCA_024362625.1 Silurus asotus
CCGGTTATGTCGATTTCCTAGTGGGTCACCAAAAAGCATTGAGGTAACCGATGATCCAGATAAAAGAAAATCAAAATGGCGGCAGTATATTAACATGCTTGAAATTTCTTTATGTACATGATGTGCGTTAATAAATGAGAATGTGCATGCACAAGTTTTTGAAGGGTTTTTTACACAACAGCGTTGCCGCGATTTGTTTGATGAAGGCATGCTATAAAAATACATACAGTACATGTTCATCTGTCAGACCCGGTTATGTCGATTTCCTAGTGGGTCACCAAAAAGCATTGAGGTAACCGATGATCCAGATAAAAGAAAATCAAAATGGCGGCAGTATATTAACATGCTTGAAATTTCTTTATGTACATGATGTGCGTTAATAAATGAGAATGTGCATGCACAAGTTTTTGAAGGGTTTTTTACACAACAGCGTTGCCGCGATTTGTTTGATGAAGGCATGCTATAAAAATACATACAGTACATGTTTATCTGTCAGGAATTCACCTGCCACGCCCCCTTCAAGTGCTTTTTCGGCCGCTTTCTCTGAAGCTCCAGGCTTCAATCGGGCACATATGGTGCTTATTTATCATCACCACCAGCTCCTATTTAAACTTCCACACTCTCACTGTCCATTATTGTTGCTATATGTTGGTTCACAGCGGTTGTTGTTATCGCGCATGCGTATCCCAGTACGTGCCTTCCCACCGGCACTCTCTCAATGGCAGCGCTTTTCTTCCCAAAGCGCATCGCGGATTCCCCCCCCCTGATCCTGCCAGTGTTCATTCTATGCTTTTGCTCATCCCACGTTCTCCCGTGTGCTGTTCAGCGCCGCGCTTCTACTTTCACCTCCCGTTCATCGCATAACATTTAACAACAAAAGGCATATGTGCACTAACTAACAGCAGAGATTCACCCGTATACTATACAACACCTGTAGCAGCTGTAACCCTTCATTTTTCCGCCACTTCCGCGACTTCCTCTGCGGCTGAACCGAGATAACTGACGTTAATAAACACCCCCCCCCACCCCCCCCACCCCGGTGCTCGAAATATCAGGGGGAAAAAAAGTCGACATAACCGATAAAAAATGATTAAAAAAAGCAAGAATATTGCGGTTCCACTTATATAATTATAAAAAAATACCTACTGAGTCTTACCTTTATATCCACATTAGCTTGATATTTGTTGGTCGGATTTAGATAGATGGTTTTAGTGAGGAGGCTATTTTCTTTACTAGGGAAGTTCTTTACATTTATATCGATGCTTAAAGTGTCACTGCCTCCATAGTCCTGCACCTCTACAAACACCTTCTGTTCTGTTTCCACTTTCAGAATCTGGGAAGTTGACATGATGAACCTGAGATGGACATAGACAGGTTATCACATTATATTCCCTATTCATTCTACTCATTTTTTCTTTCTTTGTTTTTTCGCTTTTTATTCCACAATTTTGTTTGCCGTTATGTCGTATTACACGTGGAAAAAAATGATCTGACATTTGTATTATTTCGATTTTTTTTTTTTTTTTTTGCATACTTTGTGATTTTTGTCCTGAAATTTTTTTAAATTAGACCTCATGCATTACATGAGACAATCCTTAAGTAATATTGCTGTGAACTAATCTCAGCAAATATAATGGCTGATTAATTATTAATTATTAATTATCCCAAAGCGTTTTGACGCAGCTCGAGTTCTTGAAAGAGAACGTCTCTAGGTTGCATGTACATGTACCCTACACAATGACAATAAAATTGAATCTAATCTAATCTAATCTAATCTAATCTAATCTAACCCTAGTTCCCTGCGTCTTAGGCCATACTCCCTGCATCCTTGCAAGTGCTTACCTTCTCTTTTCTTAAAAGCTAATGTTGCTATCATTGCTCAGCCATTTTGTAGCTTCCTGGTTTTTGAGACATTTCTCGCCGATGACGTCATGACTTGCCTATTGGCCGGAAAATGTTCCCTTAGGGAACTAGGGTTATATACGGAAACTAGAGATGTTACATTAGTAACCTAGAGATGATTTTTAAGTTTTTACGACTACCTCCTGAAACAGCTCTAAACTGAATTTGACCAAGAGCTATTATTCGGCGGCATCATCATCATCATCACATGACTGCACTGATAGACTTTTGATATATAAGAATCAGAATAAAAAATGGCTTTTTTACCAAGTATGTTTACAAACACAAGGAATTTTACTTTGTGACAGAAGTTTCTAGTGCAGGAGAAAGTACAGACATATTTAAATTAAAACATACATTTAATTAATAATGCAATATATACAGAAGTAGAAATATTGTTTAAATAAATGTATGCATGTTTTTTTTACAAGTGTGCACTTTCAAAATGGACTCAGTTATGATGGACAATGTGTAAGTATGAGTACTGGTTGCATGCCAGTTTGTTCATGAGGAGGTGTGGTCCCATATTATTATGATTTGTTGTGTTTTGAGGTATATAGTGCTGGTATTGTGGTTAGCTTTAGATTGAATAGACAATACAAAGCAAGACAAAAATAAATGTACAGTTAGTAGACAGTTATTTTTCAGGGCTGTCACAGAAGAAACAATTACACTGCACGATGGTGCACTCCGGCCTATTCTGCTGATACCCAAATGTCCACTATCATCGTTGTATTTTTTTTAATTTATTTTGCAGATATTTAATTAAAAAGGGTTTCCACAGTATTCAAATCAGGATATCTACAGATCTCACCGTATCATTGCTATGCGATTTGAGTAGTCATGTGTATCAAAATGCTAAAATGTTAAAATCTTTTACAAAGTGTAGAAACTCTGATCGACATTAAGCACCGATACATAAAAACGTTTAAAATGTTGTATATATGTGTGATATCTATCGAGGAAGCTCTTATAATTTGCACTTAATAAAAAGATTCAACAGCTTCTGATCAATCAGAATCCAGACGTCCCAGGCAATTAAATTAACTTTTAGTCATATAAAATATACATTACAAAAGTCAAAGTTTAGAATCGGTATGTTTGTTGTAAATTGTAGTACTCACAGTGGGTCACATAGTGTGAGCAAAGGAAAAGAGAGCAATGTTGCCGTCAACCACACCACGTCCACAAGCATCCTGCCTGCTGGATTTGAGTCAGTCTGAAGAAGTGTGTGTGCAAGAAAATAACTATCCTCTCTCAAATATCTTCATGCCCACCCTCTTTTGACATAAAGATCAATACACTACAGTACTTTGAACTGTGTTTTGAAACTTACACACAAACACACACAAGCACACAAATCCTACTTTTTGCTTAACCCCCATAGGGACTTGCTAAATCCGGATAAGAAAAATATGATAAGATAAATCATGATGCTAAAATAAAAGACAAGTAATGAATGTGACATGGTGGGTGTGGCCTCATCAGGACACAAGAGACTTTGACCTCATATGGTGACATATTTTACCTCAATTAGACATCTTGTCAATCGTTATTTAAATTTTGCTTAAACCACAAAATTTATTATTATTATTATTATTATTACTGTGTTGTATAATTTTTTAGCAGAACAAATATAACTTTAGTTTTTGACAGCAAACATTTTTTGTTGAAACTTATTTTTTAATGAAATTCTGAGCATCAAACATAAATAATGTAGACACCAGAACAGTTATGAATTAGAAAATAAAGAAATGAAGCCTACAATGACCATTCATAATATTATACTGTACACACTACACGATATCTAACATATAGTTTATAAAGTTACAAATCTGACGAGTGAAGTGAATTATGTGGATTATTTCCTTACCCTGGCACCTATAAGGCGTCTGATATTATTCAAATGATTAACATTTGTATATTATTTATAATAGTAACATATTACATTGTGCATCTATGCCACAACTTAAAGGATCTGCTGCTAAGGTCTTGGTGCCAGATATCACAGCATGCCATGTTGAAAATATCACAAAGACATTGTTGGCTAAAAAGTATCTACACCTACACAGATTGTGAACTGGATACACTAATATGTATTGGTATAGGCAAAGCGGACCCCCCTGTTGCTCTCCAACTCAACTGTCAATGACCTGTGAGGCCAAGGCTATTTATCTAGGCTGAGATTGTTGGAAATTACACATTTGGAGTTTGATCTGTTTGATATTTGAAAAACGTATCTGTGTTCAATGTTGGTTTGTTGAGCAAAGTTAAACTTTGTTTACAGAAGCTATTTGCAAGTTTTAGAGAACTGTTTTTACCGATCATACAGAAAGAATTAGCACAAAAATATTTTTTTTTTAGCAGGTTTTCCTTATTGTTTTTTTAAACTAACTAATTATTGTACATAAAACCAATGTTTGCTTCGCATGCATTATCTTTTGCAGATTAGTTTTCCATCATACAGTACATATTCAATCATTGAATAACTGTATTATCTTGGTCAAGATGCAACTGCAGTCTGCCAACCTGTATGTTTTTTGGAATGAAGATGAAACTTTGAGAACCCCAAAGGAAACATGTGTGAACAAAAGTAGAATATGTGAAACTCCACACAGACAATAAACCAAACTCAGAATTTAACTCAGAACTTGCTCCTCCAACTGAGTTTTGAAATAAACTATTATATAATTTACTTGGAAATTATAAAATTATATAAACAATATATGCAGTTGCTAACATTTTGAATGGATTTTTCTTTTTCTTTTTTCTTTTTTATTCCATTTACAATCATGCACTTGTAAATAGACAAAGAAACAGATGCACAATGAGCTGTGGTCCATTTCAAATTATGCAAAAAGGATTTATGCAAAACAATTGAATGCATATTTTATTACTGTTTCCACTTTAGCTTATCTTCAGCAGTTCTAGATTTCCAAAAGGTAAATTTACACAAGGAGATGGCAGCAGGCCAGTTGATTTACGGGAACACAAAATGATTAACCCTTTACCAGGCTCATGCTGCAGGATTGCACAAGACCTTGCTCTGAGCTAAAAATGTAAAGTCGGTAAGTCGGCATTTAAATAACTACTCGCATGAGAGAACCGAAAATGACTTTTTATTTATTAAATATTTATGGCATTTTATCCAGAGTGACTTTATCATGACAATAAAAAATAAATCAATGTTGTAAAATGTAAATAAAGAAGAATGCAATGCTTTGCAAATATCATAAATTCATATACTATTCACAACAAAAAAACATATCAGATGTTTAAACATTCGGTAAAAGTCACATGCTGTTATCTTTCCCCATTTTTATATTTCTTACTCTAATTTTTTACGTATAAATGTAACATTTAATTTTAACATATGTAAAAAAAAATTAAAAGAAAAGAGTATATTAAATAGTGCACCGGTAAAATGTCTTCCTAAAACCTCATTCAGAAGAGAGAGAGAAAGGGAGGGGGGGNTCGAGACGTGGTGGGGGGGGTGTTAGATAGATACAGAGGCTTTTCTTACAGCCTATTTTTTAAAAGAAACTTTTTTTCTACTGCCGCCTCCTGGTCAGCGTTGATATTGCAGTGTAAACGATTTTCTTTCTTACAAAAACGAACATGAGAATTATGGAGGACGAAAAATTGCCCAAGTATAAATTTCATAAAATAAATTAATTAATTCAATTAATTAGAACATGTTTTGTTCGATAAAAGGAATAGTATTTATTTAATGACTTCACACAATTAAATCATTGACTCATTTAAAGTTCTGTTTTTTTTTTCATATTTTAATGCTGCAGTAGTTAATATAAAGTTAAATAAATGCATGAATAAATAAATGAATAACTACATGATAGAATGCAGAATTAAAGTCAATCATATAAAAACTCAATAGCACCAATAAACTAAATAAATGTTTAAATGAAAGGAATTCATTTAATTATGACTTTTTTTGACCAGAGTGTGTGTGTCTGAATAAGAAAAAGGGGTCAATTTAAACAAAAAGATTCATATTTTAAAATCTTTAACAGGGTTCCTGATGAATATGTCACCCAGAAAGCTTTTCTTAAACTGTCGTGGAATACACAGAACTTCTCCATATTCTTCTCTCCTACACAAAACCACTTTTAAATAAAGTGTATTTACTGAACACATTCTGATTTCGACCTAAAAATCTTAACATTTGACTTATTTATTTTATTTTTATTTAGGTTTTAGGTCTATAGTCATTATGAATACGTTAAAAACACACAGAACTTCCTGAATTCATTGCAAGAACTTTATTTATGCATGTATATATCGACTCATTAAATTTCTGTTTTTATTGCATTTTTTGGTTGATTCCATGATCAAATCAGATAATATAATTATTTAAAAAACAGACCTAGATTAAAGCTGTAGCCGGTGGCCAGCGGTATATAAGCTGTGATATGAGCTGTATTTCCACATTGAGAAGTTTAAGTGGTGCATCCCTCATTTTCCAGGATGTCGCTTAATCTGCTCAGTCCGATGTATCTATCCCTGTTGTTGTTGTTGTTGTTATCTTGACTCTCCTCCTGCGTGGGCCAGTACTCCAACCAACTGCTCGTTCTGATCGTGTAGTGCCAACTGACGAGACAAAAAAGGAGTTTGGATTTAGATATGAAAATGCACAATATTCAGACCTTTTTATTACAGAACAATGATCTTTTGTTTGTGAACAAAATAAAATATTTTTTTAATGACTACTGTTCTCAAACTAGACTGCACTGAGGTAACTTGCAAAATAAATCTGAACAAATTATTGTCTGGGACTGAAATACTCTTAGACTCAGAGGTGTTTTGCTCTGATTGTGTGTAATAGGAAGAACAAGATAATATCATCAAACAACACATTTGTTCACTGCATGAGAATCATAATACAAACAAATAGAGAAATTTGTGTGCAGCTTGGCTTTAAGTGTTAAATTATAGAAATGATGATCATTATGTATTTATTATATTTTTTTTATTTTCACCATAAACCAAATAGACCTAATCAATAAAGAAAAGTTATATAAAAACAAACTCTTGCTAAACTCTGTAATTACACTTGAAGGCCAAAGGAATGTGTAATTACAGTGTAATTACAGAAGGAGGTGAAGTGGCTGGTGCTATGGTTCAGTCAGAACAGCATAAAGCTAAACACACTCAAAAATGTGGAGATGATGGTGGAATTTAGGAAACACCCCTCAACAATGCTCCCCCTCACAACATCCATCAGCCCTGTGTCATCTGTGGAGAACTTCAAGACCTGAAATGGAAGTCCAACATAAAGTGCATTCTCAAAAACGCCCAGCAGAGGATGTACTTTCTACACCAATTAAGAAAGTCTGGTCTGCCACAGGAGCTGTTGATGCAGTTCTACACTGCAGTCACTGAATCTGTCTGTGCTCACCCATCACCAACTGGTTTGGATCAGCAACAAAACAGGACATCAACAGACTGCAGCAAACAGTTAAAACAGCAGAAAAAAAAATCATTGGTGCTCCCTTGCCCACTCTCCAGTACTTGCGCCATAAAAGAACTAGAAACTGGGCAGGAAAAATCACTAATTACCCTTCACACCCTAAACACAACCTCTTTCAGCTCATCCCTTCTGGCGATGCTACAGAACTCAGTTTACCAAAACTGCCAGACACAGGAACAGGTTCTTTCCCCAGGCAATCAGCATCATTAACAACTCACCATAAATATATTCCCTGCTTCATATCTATAAGTGCTGCACTTTCAGAACTGTCAGTCATTACATCATCCGTATATGTTACACACACACTTTTACTGCTGTATATTGTAGAAAGTTCCAAAGTAACTCTTTATCGTACCTAACGCACAATACTTTTTTTTGCACTACATGCACTCTCACACTTTATGCACATTACTAATCTTTCAAATAATCTGCATTCCTATTTAATACTTGTACTGTCTATTTTGTCTCATATAGTCCTTTTTGTCCAAGAGTCACTTACAGCTGGAACCAAATTCCTTGTATGCCAACACACTTAATAAACCTGTAACCAACCAATAATAATAATTGTTTATTGTAATAAAGCAATAAATCTGATTCTGATTCAGATAATTACCCCGGACCAACCTATACATGGTTTATCCTTAAAACTAAGTCTCAAACACACAACTGCAGTGTAGGATGAAGAACAAAAAACATGTTTTTGAGTTGAAGAAGAGAAACACGTGGTAAAATATCACGCCAGTAAAAGTACATTTGAAATTTCACTTGAGTAAAAGTACAAAAGTATTTGCCTTCAAATGTACTTAAGTATCCAAAAGCACTAATTTATTATGAATATAATGTTCATATTATCATTATTTTGCTTAATCAACTCAGTGCATGTGAAAAGACTCGAATGTGACTCTCAGCACACTGATCTATTAATAGAATGATTTTAATGACTTAAACACTGATTGATTTCTATTACAATCATCATGAGCAAAAAACCTTCTTCTCAACTACTTCACACAAATTGCACAAATAATCCGTGTGTTGTGGTGAGTTCGAGTCTGGAGTTTCTTCATCTTTTATTCCTCTTTTATTCCTCTGTAAATGTTTTGCCTGATGTTGAACTGATGCTGAACTGTATGTTGTTGATCAGTAGATACACCAAGCATCAATCAAAATGAGTTTAAAACAGAGCGTGCGCTCGAACCTGATTGGTGACTGGCTGCGTGTTTGACCAGTTAACAGTTTTTATCCTCATAAATAAAAAGGATTGACAAATTTTACTAAATGAAGTTGAGGAAAATCTAAAATATTTGACGTAGATATAGTGAAATAAAAGTCTCGCCAAATGGAAATACTTTAGTAAAGTACAGATATGCAAAAACATCTGCTTTTACTTTGTTACTGTTCACCACTGAACAATTTATGTATTTATGTTGTAGCTATGGAATTTCACAAACCTGCGTGTAAAGGTTGAAAGAGGATGAACCTGAGTGTCCTGACTGACTTAATGCCATTGAACCCCACCATCAGGTAAAACTAGAAAACTAACTGCACCCCAGACCTTCTTTTAATTGCTCTTGTTAATGAGGAATACAAATTCATCCACACAGTTAAAACCCCAAATAAGCTATAGGTAAAAGTGGAATAAATCTGGAATGGAACACTCAACAAGGACACATAGGGTATGATTGTCATAGGTGTTTTGGTCATGTAGTTCAGATAAGATCCTCACCTGTCTTGTATTTTCTTTGGCTCAGAACCCATGATGAGATAGTCCTTGCCTTCCTTCAACCTGAGCTTGTCTTTGCAGGCAATGTGAATGTAAAAGTCTCTGGGCTCATTCACCACGTCCTTATCAGTCCCTAAAAAGAAAAAAAAACAAAAAAAAAACAAGTAATATTTGGATGAAAATATGTAAAGATTTTACAAGGTAAGATATTTTTTATTTATTTATAAATGATTTACACTTGAAAATCAGCAATTTTTCTAGGTTACGTAAGTCAGTTCCCTGAGCGAACAAGACACTGTGTCGAAACACTTTGGAAAATCGCCCGAGTATAATCATTCGAAAAATTGAATGCTGGCCATGACCGGCGGGGTGGCTTCATGACCAGGAAGTATAAAACGCACATGGAGTGAGGCGATCTCCAGCTTCTTTAAGGGAGAAGGAAGTGCTGTAGGGATGCAGGCAGTGTGGTTAAGAGACACAGTGTCTCGTTCCCTCAGGGAACTAGGTTTACACACGTAACCTAGAGACATTACCTTTCATTAACTCGAGCTGAGTCAAAACATTTTGGGAATGAGTGTCTAATCACGTCAGACTGACCAGTCTCTGATTAGTGTGTATAAGCACAGCTAGGTCAGAGAGGCCAGGAGTGGCACTGCGGTCCAGGTTGTAAGACCGGACAAAGGTCATCGGGGTTGACCAGCCCACAGGGTTGCAAATGTCTTGGAGGAGTACTACAGAGGACTAAGCCTTTGAGGCAGCCACACTACTTGTGTAGTGAGCTCTGACCCCGAATGGGGCTGGGAGACCAGAGAACTTATATGATGATGCAATGGCATCAATGATCCATCTGCTAAGGGTCTGCCTATTGGCAGGGAGGCCTTTCTTTGGAGGGCCATAGCCGATGAGCAGTTGGTCAATCTTTCTCCAGGGACCCGTCATATGGACTTGGGTGTTCAGTGTGTAGCGGGCACAGCCAGTTCAATTTCTCCTGGTCTGTGGTCTGAGAAGGAGTTGGATAGAATTCCTTACAGGTCTTGGGATGACCGAGGGCACCTTACTTCACAAAAAGGCACTGGCTATACCTGGAGTAAACTCTAGAAAGGAGGGGGCAACAGAAAGGGCCTGTAGATCTCCTACTCTCTTAAGAGAACAAATGGCCAACAAGAACGGTGTCTTGATGCCTCCAAGATGCCTCAGCCAGTGGCTCAAAGGAGGGCTCAGAGGAAGCCCCCAAAACGATGGACAGGCCCCATCCAGGCACTCTAGGTTGCACTACATAAAACGCATCACAAGAGGGTCTCTTTCCTGAAACTGCCCCGCTTAGGGCGTGTGATACACCGAAATAGCAGATGCATAGACTTTTAGGGTGGATGGAGCCAACCCTTTCACAAACTGTTCTTGGAGAAAATCCATTACATCCACACGGGCAGTGGACTAGATCCAGCTGTTCGTGTCGCACCACAAGCAGAACAGATGCCATCTGGTGGCATACGATCTCCTCTTGGGGGGTAGCTCTGGAGTGGAGAATAGTCTTTACCACCTCGGTGGAGAGGCCAGAACCTTGAAGCTGAGCCACCAGGAAGAGCAAACTCTCTGCAGAAATCCAAGAATCAGCATGCCTGAGTCATGGCTTTCAACCCCAATGGGGCTGGAGGAGTAAGGGAGAACCAAAAGGGAACAGTGCAATGACTCTTGGGACTTAAACAGTTACCCCTGAGTTTGCAAAATCTCTTCCAAATCTGCACGACCACAATGGCCAACATAGTTGAAGATGCGGATGCCCTGATGTCTCACGGAGCCAAGAGCTGCATCAACACATTTTGTGAAGATGTAGGGTGAGAGGAAAAAGCCAAACAGAAGAACCTGATACTGATAAGCTTCGGACCCCGTCAGGATTTTTCTGTGAGAAGGAAGGATGGATACAAGAAAGTAAACATCCTTTAGATCTACTGTGACAAACCAGTCCTCAGATATGATTTGAGACATGACCTGCTTGAGAGTAGGAATCCCGAACCTAAGTCTCATGAGTGAGTGGTTCAGCTGACGTAGATCCAAAATAGGACACAACCCACCGTCCTTTCCGGGAACTATGAAGTACCGGTTATAGAACCCAGACTCTCGTTCTGATTGAGGAACCACCTCAATTGCCTCTTTTCTCAGGAGAGTGCTTCTTGTTCCATGACCAGAGTATGCGTGGTTCCCACCAGAGTGGCAAGAACCCAGTTGAAACGGGGGGAATGAGACTTAAAATGAATCAAATAGCCTCGCTCTACATTGGCAGGACCCACAGAGACACGTCTGGCAGAGCTTTTCAGGCTGCTAGGAAGTCTCTTAAGGGTATCTGTCTTTTGAGACTGACCTCTGGTGTGCCTAGAGTGGGCAGTGCCCTGAAGCGACTCTGGGAGGCGGCGAGTTCTCCTGGATCACTATGATACTGGGTGGAGACAGAGGAGGATGCTCGCTGGAGCATATAATATTTGTCACTATTATAAATACAAGGATAAACATTCATACTGTATTCTATACACATATATGTGTCATATACATGCGTATTTTGGAAAATATATGTTGCATATATAAAAATTGCCATTTCTGTACTATTTTGAAATTTGCCATATACATACAAGTCTTTGACATTTGAAATTTAACATCCTTTTAACACCTCAGCATTTGTAGACACTCACCTTCTTTAATAACTTGTACTATGGTAAAGGTATAGATGTCTGATGTGCGTTCTCTTGTCACCACTTCCAGAGTTGCCTTGTAAACTAGCGCAAAAGTGGAAAAACTAATTAAAGATGGCAGAATTGGCTGTATGTTGACATTATATTGTATGTTTGGTTACTTAAAAAAAGGATAAACTCTATCAAAAGTATTGGGACATCCGACCTTTTCTAACAAAGCTGTAGGTACACAATTGTACAGGACGTCTTTGGATGCAGAAGTATCAAATTTTTCCTTTACTTAAACCAGGAATCCCAAACCTGTTCCAGCCTGACAAAGCATGTATGCATAAAGCCAGTTACATGAAGTTCTGACCTCAACCCTATTAAAAAATATTCTGGGATAAATGTGATTGCTGACTGCACCCCAGGCCTCCTCACCTATATCACTTTACTAACACCCTTGTGGCAGAATGAGCATACATTTCCACAAGTACACTCCAGCAAGTTGGGACTAAATGATCAGTTGTCCACAAACTTTTGTTTATATTGTTTAGAATTTAATACAATTCTTTTTGTTTTACTCTGCACTCATTTAAAAAATTAATTTGCTCATGTTTTTTGATTTGTACTTTTTAACAGAGAGGAAGTCTACATACTGAAGTCCTTGTTGTGGCAGGCTTCTTTAATGCGTAACTTTTCATCTGGAACTTTAGGCCCCTTCAGCTGAGGACAATTTGCTATTAGAATAAAAAAAATATTTTGGGCCGGAAGTTAATACCAGACAACAGAAAAAAAAAATAGCATTTGACCATGTGTGATATCTCAATGCTGTGAATTGTTCTTTATTTTACAACACTTTATCATTGTATACATTTTTATAAAATTCATATTGAATCTGCATTTTTTTTTTTTTTTTAATTCCTCTTATAAATCGGTCTTGGTCTATCTTTTTGACATTCTAACATGTATGATAGGGTTGCTGATATCATACCTGACATTTCCTGTCATCGTATCTATTCATTTGAAGGAACACAAATGTACCCATAACTAACTAACATTTTTTCTTTCATTCTTCAACAACTTTCTCGAATTTCCAAATTTTGGGGAAAATCTCTCACCAAGTTGCACAACTCTCCCCTGTTCTATTCTATTCTATTCTATTCTATTCTACTTGTACAGTGTTTTGAAAAATTAACAATGTCCTGGAGCAGCTTTATAGAATTAAATACATTTTAGATACATTTTAGAAATGAATACCTGTAAGTTTAACTATAATGAGTGAGTCAGTGGCAACGATGACAAGGGAAAAACTAATATGCAGAAAAAACATTGAGAGGAACCAGATTTAAAAGGGAAGCTTCCTCATCTGAGTGACACACATGTCCATTGATTTAAGTCGTTGTTGAGGTTATCAGCTGTTCACTGATGGACATTTGACTGTAAAACCGCTTATGGTAATTGTAATCCTAAGCCATTGTAGCAAACTGTTCATTTTACAGACCAGACCGTCTTTAAGGTACATGAGTGAACTATCCACAGTAATCTTATGTATTTTAAGGCTGTTCAAGTGGCCTTTCAATCACACCATGGGCTACTGATTGATGAGGATGAAGGCTAACGAGCTTCTCCGAGACACGTGCAGCCGAATTCCATCTTTGTCAATGTTTTTGAACGAGGATGGAGTACACTGTTCCTGCACTAGAATACTATTCCTCTGTTTAAATAGAATTCCAGAATTTTCAAGTGTTTAGGCTTTTAAACTGATTTAAGTATAAAAAGTGAAAGTAGTGATCTATAAGCAAAACATTTTTTTACCAGACCGTCTTTAAGGTACATGAGTGAACTATCCACAGTAATCTTATGTATTTTTAGGCTGTTCAAGTGGCCTTTCAATCACACCATGGGCTACTGATTGATGAGGATGAAGGCTAACGAGCTTCTCCGAGACACGTGTAGCCGAATTCCATCTTTGTCAATGTTTTTGAACCAGGATGGAGAACACTGTTCCTGTTCTGGAATACTATTCCTCTGTTTAAATATAATTCCAGAATTTTCAAGTGTTTAGGCTTTTAAACTGATTTAAGTATAAAAGTGAAAGTAGTGATCTATAAGCAAAACATTTTTTTTTTTTTTGCAGTTCATTGTTCTGGTCTTCTGTACATCAGATCTTTTAAAAGAAAAAAACATCTAATTTAACACTCTTTATTTATGTATATGCTCCAAAGAAGTAAAGTGTCATCTCAGGTAATTTTTCCTTCACCACAGTCGCCGCTGGGGCCAACTTACAAATATAAGGCACAAGCGTATACATTCTTTTATAACCACTTTATTTGTGTAAAGCTGCTTTGAGACAATCCATGTAAAAACAAATGCATCGTTAAAATGGCTCAACAAATAAAACTGAATTGAGCTGAAATAAAAAGTGAAAAGGCTTAATATTACACAGTAAAATGTAGCGAAAGAAAATATAAATACTCTGATATAGTACTGACACTACATTTATCTTAAACATTTATCTTAAGTACCATAATGTTTTTTTTTTTTAATTGCAACTAATAAATTGCAAAGCACAAACTAGAAACTAAAGTAAATGCTGTGGATTATATAGAATAAATGTACAAAAATAGAAGTTTGATGCTATAACATACCCTCAGCACAGCTGCACACTTCTTTAGGGCAGATGAGGTAGAGGGAGCCGCTTGACTGAGACATGTGCGGGTCATAAAACTTCACACACCGGTTCTCTAAAACACACACCTGGTAAGCATGTGTACACTGTGTGTGTGTGTGTGTGTGTGTGTGCATTGGTAGGTCAAAATAGGTGCAAAACCAAAGGAATTTCCACAGATGATTGATGCTAATGTTATGGTACAGTAATTGCTAATCATTGTTGCAGCATAGAAGAGGAATAAGTGCTGTGCTTCTCACCTATGTTGTAATACTCATACACAGATACTGCAGCAGGCTGACTGACACCAACCTTCAGCATCATGTGAACTCTGAAAGCAATCTTCTCTTTCACTTTATTTGAGACCTGACAAGAAAGAAATTAAGTTAGCAAAGAATTAAGAACACACTACAACCAATTTGGGAAGGTCCAGGACTGCTGACTACTGATTACTGATAACTGACTACTGATTGCTAACCTTTGTGATTGTCAGGGTTTTTCTATGCTACTCTTTTGGGTTGTCAGGTTATGCTATGCTAATTCTTGGGGTTGGCATGGCTTTGCTATGCTAATTCTTTGCATTCTTTAGGTTTTTGCCTTGTTAATCCTTGGGGTTGTCAGGGTTTTGCTATGCTACTTCTTTGGGTTGCTTGTTCACTTTGCATTTAGATGTGAGCTGGGTCTTGTAGTCTGACTGTAGCTTGCAATGTGAGTACCCTTTTCAGATAGATGATGACGGATGCTTTTTCTGAAAGCTGGCTGTTCAGCTCAAAATCATCAATGTACTTGTCCACTCCCATCAGCTGGAAAATAAACAACAAAGCAACTTTTCTCAGCCAATCACAATCAATTATTACACTGTAAAAGATGAGACAATAAAATTTTTTATCTAATATCTATCTGTTTTTTGTATTGTCCATTTTTAGCACCATTCCCTTGCCATGAAGATACACAAGATGCCTAAAAATTAAGCCTAAAGCGCTGTTAATAGGGAGCACCAATAAAATCAACCAGGTGGAAGAGTTTAATCACTAAATTGGGAAAGGGTGCAATGGGGCAAAGATAATCATTTTAGTCTGTTTTTTTCTATTCAGTAATAAATGTCACTAGACAGGCTTTATTTTGATAATAAACTGTTCCAGGTATCGGTTTCCAGATAGTCTTTCCAGATATTCCAGAAGTCTTCCTGATTCTGGAATAATGAATTGTCTTAGAGATTAATTTGTTCATTTTGAATAAAACTTACAATCTTTATTTATTTTTAAGAAATAATTCAAGAAATAATTATTTCCTGCCACAACTTGAGACCCCTGCTGTATATTACTTCTAAAGCTATATTTATTTTACTTTCTCTTTTTTCTAAACCCATACCTTTTCCAGGTCATTTTTGTCTGCTACAAAACCTGTCAGCAGGCTGATGTCTAGGATAGTCATAGCAGCCTCTTTTGTTTCATGCAGAAACCTAAAATGAAACAACATGAAAAAAACCACACAGATCTTACAAACAAATACAGATCTGACTCTAGTCAAAAAAATCAAGTTAAAGTACATTCCAAAGATCCTAAAACCCAACCACCTCCGTGTTCAGATGATTAACAACAAAAACCCTATTACTTTTAGGACATATTTATCCATGTCAACATTTTGAATCTTAAACCTTTTATAATGCTTTCTGTAGCCCCTTGTAAACATCTTGAAGTAATTTCGAAAATCTTTAAAGCTTTGAACATATTTTGGACACTTTCATTCTATATTCTTATATATAATAATATATAATAATAATATAATAATACATTTCATTCACCTGTTTGTTCACAGGAAAATAATTAGAGATTTTGAGCAAATTAAAGTGCCAAGAAAATCGGGTTTACTCACTTTGTCTCTATGGTGAGTGTATAACTTGCAAGGGCACCTGGGTAGGAAGCTGCAAAAATAGAAAAAAAAAAAAAAAAAGACTAAAACATTTCCCCAAAAAAGATCAGCAACTTCTCACGACATTCCTAGAGCAGCTAAAGGTGTCCTACACACGTCCTACAAGCTCTGCAGGCTATGCTTATGGCTGCTAATGGTGCAGTGCAGTACAGTGCAAAGACTATTTTACTTGCCAAGTGGATACCTACAACACAGACTCCCGGGAAATGCACACTGCTGCTAACACTGCTAACCTAAAAGGCTTAGAATTGGATTTGGCAGCCTGGGACAACAATGAACAGATCAGAGGCTCCTACACATATTTCACGGACTCCTACACGTGTGTCGAGATTTATATGAGTAATCAGCCAGAGGACTGAATGTTTTGAGACAACTTCTGCAGCTGCATCAGGGATCTGACTCGACCACTCGAGCACTCACATGCACACCATCAACAGGTAGTAATGATTTTATGAACTTTTTAAATTATAAAGTTGAAAACATCAGGCAAGAAATCCAGATGATTAATATAAATCCAAATTATTTAACTAGTAACCCTGTAGACAGCAGTGTAATTACAAGAGACAATCAATTACAAAGCTTTACTCCTATTCATAGGAATGACTTAATTTCATTAATTTCCTCATCAAAATCATCAACCTGCATTCTCGATTAATTGCCTACAAGTTCCCTCAAACAGATAATTCAACCTGTTTTAAAAAATAATAAACTTTTATATTAGCACTGTTTATGTACCTAAATCCTACAAACTGGCAGTTATCAACCCCCTAATTAAAAAACCTGACCTTGACCCATGTCAGCTGTCCAACTATAGGCCCATATCAAACCTCCCCTTTATATCCAAAATTTTAGAAAAGTTTGTAGCACAGCAGTTCTGCTCACACCTACTCAGGAATAACATTTTTGAAATGTATCAGTCAGGATTTCGGCCTCATCATAGCACAGAGACGGCGCTAGTTAAGGTGGTAAATTACCTGTTATTGGCCTCTGATCAGGGCTTTGTGCCTTTACTTGTGTTGCTCGACCTCAGTGCAGCTTTTGACACCATTGATCACACTATACTGCTTGCTAGACTTGAGCACATTGTTGGAATAAAGGGAACAGCTCTCTCCTGTCTTAAGTCTTATTTAAATGATCGCTATCAGTTTGTTGATGTGAATGGTGAGTTCGCCACACTCTCTGAGGTAAAGTTTGGTGTTCCGCAAGGATCTGGTTTGGGCCCACTGCTTTTCTTTTTATATATGCTGCCTCTGGGTGAAATTATACATAAACATGGTATTTGCTTTCACTGCTATGCTGATGATACACCACTGTATATCTCAGCACAGCCGGATGAGAGGGATCAGCTTAACAATGTTAAGGAGTGTGTAAAGGACATTAGACAGTGGATGCTTAATAACTTTCTCCTGCTTAACTCAGATAAGACAGAAGTACTTTTACTAGGACCACATGCAGCTAGAAGTAATCTTTTGGATTATGCAGCATCTCTGGATGGTGTTTCTGTCTCAGTGTGTACAGCAGCCAAAAACCTTGGTGTGATTATTGACCCTAGTTTTTCCTTTGAGGCTCATGTGAATAATATTACCAGGATCGCCTTTTTCACCTTAGAAATATTGCTAAAATTAGAAATATGATGTCATTACAGAAAGCAGAAAAATTAGTTCATGCTTTTGTTATATCTAGATTAGACTACTGTAATGCTTTACTGTCTGGGTGTTCAAGTAAGTGCATAAATAAGCTTCAGTTAGTTCAGAAGCAGCAGCAAGGGTCCTCTAGAAAATATGACCACATCACCCCTGTTTTAATCATCTACACTGCCCTCAATCAAATCTCGCATTGATTATAAAATACTGCTACTGAATTATAAAGCACTTAACAGTCTCGCACCGCAGTAACTAAGTGAACTTCTGCACCAGTATGATCCTCCACGTTCACTTAGATCAAAAGGTGCAGGCTATTTGTTGGTATCTCAAATAATGAAGACTACAGCAGATCTTTCTCTTATAAAGCCCCACAGTTATCAGTGTTTGGGACTCATACACAGTCTCAGTGTTCATGTCGAGGTTAAAAATGTATTTATTTAGTCAAGCCTTTTATCAGTAGATTGTTTCTTAGGTAAAGGCGTAGATCTGGAGGGATCCTGGATATAGAGTGTTTGGTGACCTCCGAAGGTGACGCGACGTTATGCCTCCCAGCTCCTCAAAAGGCACCATCACGCTTCAGCGTTCCTCCAAAGCCGCCGTCACACCACGGACAACCACAAAGGGTGTCCTCAGGCATCACCACCTTCTTGAATTCCCTCGTAGTCGCCGTGTCTTAATGTCAGGAATCCACCTGCCACGCCCCCCTCAGCGGCTGTCATGCTGCCGCTCTCTCTGCTGCTCCCAGATTTGATTACCGACACCTGTTCCTCGTTACTGATTCACCTTTATAAACTCCCGTTCAAGAGTCACTCGCTGTCGGTTCTTGAAGGTCATGCTACAGATCTCATAAATCCCTGACCGCCAGCATTCCCCACTGGTCCATGCTTGGATTACTTCTTCTTCTTCTTCTTCTTCTTCTTTCGGCTGCTCCCATTAGGGGTCGCCACAGCGGATCATCCGTCTCCATACCACCCTGTCCTCTACATCTGGCTCTCTTACACCAACTACCTGCATGTCTTCCCTCACCACATCCATGAACCTCCTTCTCGGCCTTCCTCTTTTCCTCCTACCTGGTGGCTCCATCCTCAGCATTCTCCTACCAATAAGAATGCACTGGCTTGTGCCTCCCTAATGGCTGGGTTCCATGCTTGGATTACTGATACGTGGATTATCTCCATTCTGTGGATTATTTCTGTTCCCTGGATTATACTTCTTCCGAGGATCATACCCGTTCCGTGGATTATACCCATTCCAAGGATTATACCCGCTGTGCAGATTTTACCTGTCTTCCGGATTCACTCTGCTTCACGGTTCGTAACTCTCCCTGACTCTGGTGTTGTTTCGTTTAACAATAAACATGTTCGAGTTACTCCCGTTGTTTCAGCGTGGTCTGTGACCTGACAGTTATAATAATACTAATAAGAGTTATATAATTCAAATTACTTTTACACTTACTTGTTTTGTCTCTGGTCATTTTAACCTCCAGATCAAACTTGTTACACTTTGTATAATTTTTACCAGGTTTGGTGTAATACAAAGTGGCAACCTAGGAAAGAGCAAAATGTACATATATATTGGTATATTAAAATAAATAATTATAAGAATAATAGAGTAGTGACAAGAATTAAAAGTAAATGTTTTTATGAAATTTAGTTTTTTTTATAGCAAACCATTTACCAGAAATGTACTTCTAGAATCTTTCTAGTGTTTTAAATCATTTTAATCTACTTCTAGATACCTATCTACTATCTACCTATCTACCTATTAACTCCTAGAACTATTCTTACTATATAACGGTGTTTGGAATATGCTGGAA